>PNEQ01063860.1:0-36036 GCA_003012365.1 Medauroidea extradentata | reverse complement strand
GACACAGGAGTAATTGTGTGCATAACTAATTGTGGTGTGAGAGTTCTAGTTGATTACTGTTTTGTGTATTTCATAGCTTTGTGAGCTATTAAATCCAGTACTTAATTTAACTCTTTCATTTGTAATATTAGACCTCTATCCCAAAGAACTCATGGGAATTGCCCACATATAAAGTTTATGTCTCAAACTTGTAACAATACTGTATATGTGCTATTGTTATTTTCGTCGATGGGAAAAAACAGATATTCAAGAATGCGAAAATAGCTGAACTGGTACGATTTGAATTTTCCTTACTTAAAATTCGGTATTTCTCCGAAGTGCTCAAAATGCTGGCAGAAATAGCTGTCGGAATGCGGGTCTGACATGAAACCAAGTACACGCCTTATTTATATTATGTATCGGAGAGGCTGAACTTGATATTGCGCTGTGTTTGGTATAAACGTGTGTTTTATTATTATTTTAGACTCAAGGGATTATTTTTTGTATCAGAATTATAATGCATTGAAGTCTTTTTGGATGACTGTTTTAGGGGACATTAAACATTTTCTTACCAGATAAATGCACAACATTTTGAATTATTGAATGTCTTCTGGTAAACTATTTTACATTTTTAATTTGAAATTAAATATAATCGTCTGCTAATTACGTATTTTGACGTTTTAATTAAATACCATAACTATGTGTGTACTTTAATTCAGCTGAATTTTTTAAATGGCTATGGTGATGAATGGTTTGCTTTCGGCAATACCATGCTGGCATTTGAAGTGTTTACTAGCGCTTCTGCTCCCTGGACATAGGTGTTCACACTTTTAATACTGTCGGTGATGAACGATATTTTGCATCATTATTCCAATGAGCTGTCGTTGTGTCGTTACAAAAAACCAGTTTCGAAGGTTGCTAGCGTATCGGAAATTCCGTTTACTGTAAAGCTTTCAAGTTGGATGTATATCAGGTGTTTGATACATTAATTTTATTGTGACACCCGGATTTCAAAATATTATGAGCAGGCAAGACTGTATTTTACATAAACTTACACGTGCTTTCGCTTTAATAAATCGTTCCTATTCCATTAATCCCTACGATAGGTAATTTATGCGTGCACTTTAGTAACTGCCTTTTTTAAGTAATTCAGAATTTATTAAGCAGTCGCCGAACATATAACATCAGATATGTTTTATTCCCGTTCTTGTGTAGCATACTAACTAGAAATGCTACTTCCCATCAACGTTTACGACGTAGTAAAGATTTAGTGCCACTAGAATTTTATAAGAAAACTATCAGTCCGCCCGCAGCTGTTGTACCTGTAGCGTACTAGGTTGTATCGGCCGTATAGTTTAAATAACAAAAATCACTAATGTATACAGGCATGTAAACGAAGAATTGTCCCTCATTACAATCCGCTAGAATTGCACAGTATAACTAAGTATAAATTATTTTTGAATGGTTGTACGTGCTTTTTGGATTATCTGCCTTGAATGGTTTACAAACTGTAATGACCCGTAGTAATTTATTTATTTTGTCTAGTTGAAAAACTTAGTAATAGTGTCGAAGTCATCATTCTGAGATGCAATAGTGATAGCCACCGAGAACCCTCAAATATGTTGCAGGCGTCCATCATTCGCACCGAAAGTTCCTGTAATCGTTCCTCAGTGGTTTGTCAGGGGTTTCGTTCACGTTTAATCACCAAATCAAATTAAATTAATAAATTTCATTCGGAACACACCAAGCGTGTTGTGTAGAACCTGACAATTCTTGCTACAACGTTGCCAAGCAGTGCGCTAACATCACAAGCCGCCTCTTTAATCTTAATATGTTGCCTCAGATACCTTGGGCTGTAAATCAATAAGAAAAATAAATAAAAAATTAGTAACTTTTTAAAATTTATTTTAAAATTTGTTGATATTGCTATTTTTATTGCCCAATACATATACTTATTGTTTAATGAGTTTTTAACGACATGCCATTATTATTGTAATTATTTTCCAGTTGTTACTAGGCGAATGTGTGATAATTGACACAATTTAACATGGCCTAAATGCCAGCTGAACGAATGTGCAGACTACAGTACCAGTAGTAAACAAACCGCCTTGCGTACGTTGCACAGGTTGCATAGCGACAAGACTACAAGACGAATTTCAACGAGAACCAATGCCTTAAGAGTGTCACACGAAGGCGACCTTTTTTTGTTTCTGCCAAACTTTTATTTCTAAATCTATTAAAAAATGTCCATAAAAATGCGCGTTTACCACTTCAAACAATTATATTTATGTCTTTACCGATTGTATTTATGTTAGAAAGATGTTTTTGCGTAAAGCAAACATACAATTTCAACAGCTTCGTTCACATAAACTTTATACGAAAAATTGGTCCTTAGTATCACATAGCTTTTTATTTACGTACACAAAAGCATTCTCAAACCTCTTACTTTAAGGGGGCGTACCTCCCTTAGTAATAACTTTAGCCATTAAATCTTTAGCATATATGTTTTCGTTATATTTTGTCGTCAGGAATCACTTCCGAAAGGGTGTCGGTCTAATAAAGACTCATCTAGTATATGATAAAATTTTAGAATACTGTAGGACAAGAAAAGTAGTAGGCTACAAATCTAATATTTTACAACTACGATGGTTTTTTTTTTTTTCAACCACCTATGGGCTGTAAATAAACAACAATTAATTGTAAAATGCTTTTACTGTCCAAAAATACGTATATCTTTCAGTTATGTTTCTACAAAATTACCATGTATACTGGGACTCTTGTATCGGTGCACTAACTTCCCAATATCCTCTGCAAAGAAAGTTGCCGCCTGCCCTTTGAACCACGCTGTCTGCCTGTAAAATATCTAATGATTCCACGCAACTTACATTTAGCTTAAGTTTATTGTCGTAATATGTTGACATCACCGTAACCACGCCTCAACTGATTTGTTGGTTTGGCCACAGGACGGGGTTGGCGGGAAGGAGGTAAACAATTGCACTGGCAAATACCATTATCTAGGATTGTCATTGAGTATTTTATCCGTATTTTTTCGAAGTCAATATGGATAAAATACTCAATGACAATTTTGTATAATGGTATTTGGCAACTTTATGAGTAAATATTTATCCAAAATTACTAATTCGTTACGCGTGATATCTTGCGCCGCAGTTAAATGCACTAGGTTCCGGCGTAAGAGATTGTGCCTTATCAGAAGTTCGTAACAATTTTGTTTAAAACGTTGGCTAAAACTATTGTCTAGGATTGCTATTGTTTAATTTTCGCAAATTGACTTCAAGAAATCTACAGGTATAGATTAATGATTTTAGCATTGAATTACGTACCACGCCCTCTTAAGAGTGAATGACAGTCACCATCTTGAATGTCTGTATTTTGTGTCATAACTTTTCTTCTGGGTAAATTCATGGAACTTTAACTAAATTGCAGAATAGAATACATATTGATAGAGTTTTAAACACCATACATCCTTATTTTTCGTTACTGTTACAGATCGAATTGCAGTTATGAAAGTAATAATAATTATCTAACCTGAATTCGATCTGTAAAACCAGTAACGGCAAACAAAGATTTATGATGTCTAAAATTCCCTTAATGTGTATTACATTCTGTAGTTAGGTTAAAGTTGCATAAATTTACCCAGAAGAAAAGTTAGTGACGCAAAATACAAAAATTCAAGATGGTGACTATCACTCCCTTTTAAGATGTCTCTTGTTCACTTAACACTACCTCACCACCTCTACGCGCAAATCGTTCTACTGATGCCTTGCTTCCTGTCAAGCCACTTGTCCAGACGTCCAGAGTGCCGACTGGTGAAGTTAATTCGAGGTAATACTCAGCGTATATGTGTGTTGTCTGCATAGGAATATCATACAAAGAACGTTACAGGCGTAACTACCCATATCAGGTCTTCCTGTAATCTTTAAAGCGTATTTTCTCGCAGTCTAAAATGACGGAAATTGTTGTGTATGCGGTAATTTTTGGATATGAAAATATCGGTACAGAATCACTAAAAATCAATAGGCGTTTACGATGTACCTTTACCGTTAATATTTCGTCATCAAATTATACGGTTACCGTTGAAAGTCTCATAGTGATGACATTTTTAAAAATATATTTTGACTATATTTTGCAATATGTTAAACCTTATTAAAATATATATGCCAAAGCAACGTAAAGTAATTCAAATGATTTTCTTACCTTAATTATAAAGATTTTATTCATAATTTTATTTCGTATAGGTTTTAAAAAAGTTCACACATTGAGGCCTATTTAGTCAGATACGTTACTTGAAGTCACACGAATGTCAAGGAGGAAATTACGTTAAAATGAGGCATTCTTGCTTTGTCTGCAGAGGTTTAGCTTTTGGCATCTTTTCGTTGAATTTTCTTCGTAAAACTAAAAATTCTATGGCAAGCAAAATATTAACGGTACTTTAAATAAATTTATTTCATGGCATTTCAACGATTCCCGAATTGCTTGGAATTTTATTAAAACGTATTAGCCTTATGTATTTTTTAATCTTATAAGAATTATTTTATCTTAAAATGGTCTTGATTTCGTATTAATATCTTTTAAATTTTTAATGTTTTTAGTCCTGAAATAATACTAGTTCATTTATTGCCACAATAATAAAATTTAAAAATCCAGAAAACACCTCTGTGTACTTGAACAAGCTTAGAGTGATAATATACCTAAAACTTTTAACTTGCGTCTGAGATCTAGGAAGTGATAAGGGCGGCTATATTACGTGCATGAAGTGCCACATTGCCACTATACACAAACCTCGGAGGAACAGGCGTGCTGACTTCACGTAGGAGACTCGGAACTTGTATTTAAGAGAGCGTGGTATATAATTCAGCGTTAAAAGCATCAGTTTAGAATTGTAGGTTTCTCGAAGCCAATTTGCAAAAAAAAAAAAAAAAACCTTATTTTTTGCCAACTTTCTGACCAAAAATTTTTCTCGAGTAACGTATACATGAAGCACAATCTCTGACGCTGAAATCTCGTACATTTAGTTGCGGCGCGCAAGAGATCACGCTGAGTAAATGCGTCATTCCGGGTAAATGTTTGCTGATAAATTTGACAAATGTAATTATCAAGGATTGCTGTTTTGCAGTTTTTCTATATTGACTTTCAAAAAATTGTAAATCTAAATTGAAGAATTCAGCTGTCATTTATCTACCACGCCCTCTTAAGCAGTATTATTTTTTTATCGGACTTGACGTCATTATAAAGTCGAACGAATTTTTCAATCGCAGTTTAGTTTGTATCCAGTATATAGTATGTATATTTTGACGCTAACGGCCTGAAAAAATTTTTTTACGTTGTCTGAGGGTCTATGTAATATTCTTTACAGCATACATAGTTTTTTTTTTAAATGCGTTGCTCAGAATGTTTGTTGATTTAGTAGGTATTCGTTTTTGGGACAAGTTTAATAGTTTCATAAAAAAACTGTTTCTTGGAACATGTTGCAACAAAGTTGCAGCGCCAGTTAGGCGACTGTCCTCAGGTGGCCGCCTGTGTGTGGTCATGTTTGACGCGTTCAAGGCCTGCAAGTGCGGAAGCAATAAGGACGACACAGCATGCGTATTACGCCTCACTCTAGCATTTATGCACAAGGCGGCTACAGTTCCCCACTATGAGACATTCATTGAGACATTCATGGGTAACCGTATTATTTATGCTGTAATATTACATATAAAGGTGTGTTTAATGTTTTACAAGTCTATGCCTTTTCAAGATTCTTCATCAAGGGTTGCGTCCCTGAAAAAAAAACACCCATTTTCGCCCCCGATAAAGCAAACTTTTAAGATTACTGGATTACATTACTATGGGTATACACGTAATGATTTTTAAATGCTGTATGTCAGCAGATCTCACTCATGCATCTCGAGCAGCATTCGTATTTTCGCCAATTCGCCGAAGCTGAACACACCTCTCGGCGGACTGGGCCTTCTTAAGTATTATTACCTGTCTACTCAACCCCTTGCACTCTTCACACGAACTTGCCTTATTGGGTAGTTCTCGTTTCGGCAGGGCGGTACACACGTAGAAGACTCCTGGACAGAGTGCCTTGTCGTTGTGCGCTATCGGGAATCGAAGTGGACGGGGATATCGGTTAGCAGACGTGAAGTCCTCTCGAGGAAGTGCAAGTAGTCTCTCTGAGCCGGATGCTACAGTCACAGGTGTAATAAGCTGCGGAACGTTTATCATCTGTCAGCGGTGCTACCCGCTCTTATTTACAGCCGAGGGATGGGAAACGAAACGGAGGAAAAAGGAATAAAATTTGATATGAGGACGAAGAGCAAGCATTAAGTTGTTCTGTAAGTTTTTTTTTTTTTTTTTTTTTTTTGCCGGCCACTTTTCCCCCAGTTGCTCTGTGGCTCCCTGATGGACGACTGCCAGCGGGGAGGTTAATGGGAAGAGGTCTCGGCACAACCTGCCGGCGATGCTTTCTCGCTGCCTCCGAGACTTGTTGTAACAGTTTATTTTTTAATTTTTATTTTAGTTCTCCCACACTTACTACGCCCCTCGTCCATCGCCACCCTCCCTCCCCTGCCCACGGATGTTCACGCGCACTCGCATGCATACGCACACCTAACCCAAGTCGGTCCTTGATCCTTTTTTTCCCCCTAGGCGACTGGAGATTCTTGTTGCCGCTGTTCGGGAATCAATCGTGTAATTTGGAAGATCGCGCGCTTTCCCCCTTCCCCCACAACCACACACAACTGTTCCGCTTTGCCCGATGATGTCATGTTGTGGCACCGTCTTCCCAGCGGGACATTCCCTGGCCGCCTTATTTATGCCCGCAACTCCCCTCGTTTCGCCTCGATCTGTGTCTCCGCGCGCGTGTGTGTGTGTCCTGCGCCGTCGGGGTTCGGGATTCTTCGGATAAGATGTTTTCAAGGGTTGTTTTGGAGAGAAGGGGGGTACAGGAGCGACGGACGACGAGGGAGAAAAAAGGTTATTGATTTCACACACGACTCGGCTTAATCGCCGGTGGCCAGTCTGATGGTGTCCCTCCCCACACCACATGGACGGCGCTAGTAGTGCTGGAGCATTTTCTGAAAGATTTGTGCCTGGGTCAGCGACGACTCTTTACAAATTACACTTCTCGTCCCGTTTCCACGGTCGCTTCTTCCCGCCTCCCCCTCCCCAACACACTAGCGACACAACCTCTCTTTTTTTTTTTTACGCAACTTGTTTCTTGGAGTTTACCGAGGTTAAACCTGTTCCTAAATTTCGCCTCTAGAATCTCGCTTTTAATTGGGGCCGTGAAAGTCGAGCGGCGTAATGATTTTTGACACCGGTCTAGATAGCGGACGTTGAATACAGCGTTGGGAATTCGCCGATAGAGATAGAGGTAATTAGTTTATCGGACGCTTGTGTGTAGCATTTGTAAAATATTAAAGTTTAATTTATATTTGTGCCTCGGTTTGTTGCACATTATGTACAAATATTTTCATTGTAAGCGTCGAAGACGCTCGATTTGTCAAACGTTTTATTCATTCTAGCATTCCGTGATTTTCAGTGCTTCGTAGTTGGCATGATTGTAATAAGGACGAGTTGAGGTTTGCGTCACATGGCTGTACGTAGCAAGGCTGTAGCTGACGTATTTAGCCAAGTTCAGAATCTCTCGCTTTTAGCCCTGGTGCTCGCTTACATACCTCGTGGGCGGGTGTCAGGCCATCGCCGGTTCAAATACCTTGCCACGTGAGTCGCACAGCCACCGGGGACTGTCAGTGTCCCGATAACGTGTAGGGATGAGTAGTCTTCAAGCGAGAGTTCCACGACACGAGATGCGATCATCGTAAACTTTTTTTTTTGTTGAATTTACGTAATGTCAAGAAATCAAACCCACTACTTTTGCCTTCTGGTGATTTTACATGGGCATAAGGAAATTTTCAATGTTTCGGCCATTAGTCAAAATACGGAGAACAGTTCAGTTTGGTTTTCGGTACTATTTGTATTGTTCATGCAATAATCTGTTCTGTAGAAGTAGCAAAGACATTTTTTTTTCCTTATATCGAAATTTTTATTTTCATTATAGCTCTGTGGTTGTTCATGATCCACAACCATTTAATAATTTCGTGATTCACAAGCTCTTTGTAATGTATATGACACTACTGTTACAAGATTATCGTCCTATGTGAGCAACCATTACACGAACATTACCAAGTTATTAAAAATCTTATCAAAATTATTTACAACATGCATAACATTTATTTGTCCACAATCCACAACTGTAGAAATTAATATGTACTCTTAAATAAATCGTAACACCTAGTATTCCTATACTACGTAAACATTAGTTTAATATGTCTTTCTCACAAACAATAAATAAAACCTGTCCTCAAATATCAGTTACTCAACGCCTGGGATGTCACATTCCAGTATTACCGCATAGGATGTCTCATGCCAGTATTTTCTCATTATTTTCAGTAAATATATTTCCTGCAATTTTATGACGAGTGTGTACCGATTTCAAATTTCCGCGTTTGACGTATGAGAACAGTGGAGCGATAAGAATCGCAGTACTACGCTCAACGAGAAGCATATCGCCTCTAAACTTGCGTGTAAGATTTTTGTTGTGTTCTTTTTCCAACGGGACTTAAGCGGTGACCTAAAATTTTATTTTATGAATTTTTGAAGTAAATGTAAACGTCATGCGTTTAGTTTTGCACTTTATCAATTCAGTTGATATTTTCGGAGTTACAGCAGGAAAAAAAAGGCCGTTTGTAGCCATTTTGAGAAGCCAGAAAATCGTGTTTCTAACAATTGTGCTTATTTTTTAAAATTATAAAAGCTTAGTTTCGAATGACTGTTATTTTCGTAAATAAACGCTATATGAATAAATTAAGCGGTTTCGCCTTTAAAAATGTTACGTGTTACACGCTACCCTACAACACCGTCCATGCGCCAGTCTGTCCTACACATGCAGCTGCATGGTCCACACTCTCCCCAGTCATCACTCGCTGACCGCTGTGTTGCTCCCGTTTCGCTCCTTGCCGCCGTCGCAGCGTTGTCAGTAGCTGCTGTCTTCTTCGCTTACAGACACAACCCACGCATAGGCTAAGCGCCAAACAACCTCTCCCACTGGGTCGCTGCGAGCTTTATTTATACCCGACTGCGACATCGTCCAGATGATTCTCCCATATTAGCGAAGTCACAAGCTGTCACAATCTTCTTGGAGAGCCCTGGACGTAAGATGTTTCAAGGGTGTCCAACTGTATTGGTTGACACACAACCCCTCAGCCAACAAGCCTGACGTCATGGGCAACTCCTCGTGTCGGCCGGAAGAAAAGGTGTGGGTAGTAAGGTGGTGCTTCTCGCATGTAATTAGTGCTGTCTCGTAACACTATTTGCTAGTCATCTTTTTACTAATACGTTATTATAGTTCACACGTGTATTACTTCTATCAATAGTAAATCGGCGCGAATCCATTAATAATAATTGTAACAGAGTAATATAATCGGTAGTATTTCAACATAGCAAGCAGTATATGTTTGTTCGAACCTTATTTAATAGTCCAAATTTCATTGTTTTTATTAATTTATTGCTCTATCCATAGCACATTTGACAGGCGACGGAGTCGGTCCCCGGACTTTCACACGTGGAAATCGTGTCGGACAATGCCGTTGGTCCATGGGCTTTCTCGGGGATCGCCCTTTCATTCCGACGCCGCTCCATGCTCACCTCTTATCACACCTCTCCATCGCTGAAGATCTCGATGTTCAGCGCTGACCAAAATCTCTCTCACATATTTGAAGGGAACATTCTGTTCGTGTGTAACAGATGCTTAATATTGTTTCCCCTCCGTGTTATGATGTTGCTGTGGTGTATTGGTCAGACCAACTGTTGGCTATCCAAGGTGATACGGATTCGATTCCCGATGGGTTCACTGACGATTTTTTTTTGTACATGAGAAACAAGGCGGACATTTCCGTTGTCTGCAATGTTTTCCTGAGGTTACTCTCATTTCCCCTCTCCTTGCCTGTCTTCGACTCTCTTTTTCCCTCCCCTTGCAATCCTTCGACTCTCATTTTCCCTCCCCTTGCAATCCTTCGACTCTCATTTTCCCTCCCTTTGCATTCCTTCGTCTCACATTTTCCCTTCCCTTGTATTCCTTCAACCCTCATTTTCCCTCCCTTTGCATGCCTTCGACTCTCATATTCCCTCCCCTTGGATGCCTTCGACTCTCATATTCCCTCCCCTTGCATTCGTTCGACTCTCATTTTCCCTCCCCTTGCATTCCTTCGACTGCCATTTTTTCCTCTCCCCTTGCGTTCTTTCGACTCTCATTTTGCATTCCATCGTTCCTCCATACTCATTTTATGTTACCCTCGCCAATTTTCAAATCCTCTGCTAAACGCTGACCGAAGGTATACACTCCTTCCGTGTTACCAGGCGTTGGGTGGCTATCTATTTAATACGGTTGACTTCTGAGTTTGTAGCGAAACATGCTGCTCGTATTAGCGTATATACAATTTATCGCGCATAAAAATGCTGCTACTGAATTATTCACTGTTAATACCGTGTCAGTTTAAAATGTCATACTTTAACAGGCGTTGAGCGGTGTAAATAGGTCATTCGGTTGTCCCTGACATATCTTTAAGAGTTGGTTGAACCTGCTGCATAAGCTGTGCTGTAGCGTGATACTAAAAAATAGTTTTTCATGTATAACTATTTAAAGGTTTTCCAATGCGTTATCTACGAAAAGAAGACCCACTTCAAACTATGACTCAATCGTTTTAAAAATACCATTCGCATTTTAAAACATTGTAGACAGCGTCTCAATATTGGTAAAAATGACTTTCTGACATTGCCGTACCTCGGAAAATACCAGCCGTGATTGTAAAACAAAATTATAAAAGACCTGCGTTGAACTTTAACACATACGTTCCACATATACAAATTAATATGGTCACCGCTTAAAGTCCCATTGAAATCGCTTTCTACAAAAACACTGCACGTTAGTTAGTACTTCGCGCTTAGAGGCGAAGCGTATTGGAATCAACTTGTCGCCTTCCCCCATTTTCGTACCTTAAGCGTGAGAGATAGTCGCCAACTTAAATTTTTGTATTTTGCATCATAACTTTCCTTCTGGTTAAATTTCTGCAACTTTAACCTAACTACAGAATAGAATATATATTAATATAATTTCAGACATCATAAAGCTTTATTTGCCATTACTGGTTTTACAGATCGAACTGCAGGTAGAAAATTCTTATTACTTTCATACCTGCAATTTGATCTGTAACAACAGTAACGGAAAATAAAGAGTTATGGTGTCTAAAATTCTATCAATATGTATTCTATTCTGTAGTTAAGTTTAAGTTCCATGAATTTACCCAGAAGAAAAGTTATGACACAAACTACAAAAATTCAAGATGGTGATTATAGCTCACTCTTAAACGGAAAAAAAGCTACGAAACAAATAATTTTTAACGGCGTTAAAAGAGAAGAAATCCAGATTGATATTTGTATTCTGTCGGCGTTTATTTATATAATATATTTTTTTTATCGCAAGTAGGTCCGGAGGATCGCGCGCCGTAACAACGTTTACACCATGACTGATTAGTCTAGAGATTGTGAAATTTCGCGAATTCAATGGCCTGCATGTTAGAATAAAATATTCTATGCGTACTCAAACCCTGTATATTCGTCCATTGTCTGTTGTTACACTGAGTAACAGCTAGTGGACTTGAGTACACATAGGAAATTTGATTATAACATGCAGGTCATTGAATTCGCGAAATTTCACCATCTCTGCAGCGATTACGGAATGGAGTGGTAGTCGATTGCCAACCCCTTAACTTGGGAGGATAAGAAATTAATGAAGGATGGCATGCAGTGAGAACGTACAAATGGATAAGCGACTGAATGAAAGGGCGTGGGAAAGGGGAGTACCCCGACAAAACCCGCCTGACAACGGCAACGTTTGCCACGACTTCCACATGCGAATAATCCAAGTCCTTCCCACCGGGGATAGAAAGTAGAGGTTATGTTGACGTTAGCTGAGCGATATACGGATAAATGTGTTTTATAAATTTTTTGAGTGTGTAGCGGAAAATTGCGTTCAGTGTAAGAAGAACTTGGCTTGCCGGGCAAGAATGCCTCCGTACTTGGTAAGCAAAGGAAGTAGCGGTAGGGGGCAAGTAGGCCGGGCAGAGTGTCAGCTGTGACTGGCAGACGAAGAGAAATGAAGATGCCGGCCTGGTCGAAGGGGCGTGGCCGGGCTGATTGAATCTGTGCGGCGGCCCCCGGGATCTGCTCTAAGAAGGGGGTCGCTCGTGTTCCCACGGCATGGGCTGCCCCCCACCGGCACGCAGCACTGCTGGCTGGGGGCGCTCCCTACCAGTCATAGCTCCGAGTGCATGTAACATGCCTTTACGATTATACAGTACATCTTTTAACTCGGACTGTTGAGTAACTGGCCCGATTGAAGTTCATTCCCGTTCAAAAAAGTCCACCGAGTCTACTCAATAACAGTGGTTCTTTCTTGTCGAGGCCAAGACAACTGAGGTTACTAGACGATACCATACGGAATGTCGCGGAAAAGTATTACTAGGCAACCCCGACGGTGAAATGATACTGTACGTATTACTGTTGTAAATTTTTGGAAAGAAATGGGGTGCTGGAGCCGACTAGAAACCATGTACAGTATATACCTAATAAGACGTTTCTTAAAAATCATATTGCTTGGCCCTTTTTTATTTAAGCAAAGGTTGGTTTACTTATTTACCGGTTTCAATACTGTGTGATGTTTTTTTAATAATTACACCAACAAGCGAAATACACAGTAGAGACTGTGGTTTGTATATGAAGAGTGCGGTTGATCTCAGTTTTCAACGTACTTTTTTATTCTTATATTTGTACCAGATATTTTTTTCTTATTTTAGATATAAATTGTGAATTAATCTTCCTCTTGGGAAAATTTTTTATATCTTACAGTTTTTGCTTAATGAGTCGTAATCGTCAAAATTTGCACTTTACGGTTTTATGCACGCCAGTAAAACCAACAGACATACCAAACCGAAAAAATTCACAATGTATAACAATGTTGTAGACTGTGATTTTATATATATATAAAACCAACAATAAAATATTTTTGTATTTAATAAAAAGTGCTGAATTTTAAAATAAAAATTAAAATTTTGCAAATTTTTTAAATACAAAATTATATACTTTTTTGTATTAATATGTGTCAGATCACAGCCTACAACATTGTTGTTCATTGTGAATTTTTTCGGTTTGGTATGTCTGTTGATTTTAGTGGCGTGCATAAAACCGTAAAGTGCAAATTTTTACGTTTACGACTCATTACACAAAAACTGTAAGAGATACAAAAATTTCCTAAGAGGAAAATTTAGTCACAATTTATGTCAAAAATGAGAAAAAATATTTTGTACAAATATAAAAATAATAAAAGACGTTGAAAACTGAGGTGAACTGCCCCCTTAACCTAAAAGTTTCGAAAAGGGCATGTTGTCTTAAGTTTGTTTTACAGAGTAAATCCCTCTTATATCTAGGTACTTACTTTACGAGCAAAACGGTTGTACTTTTAAAAAAAGTTTTTGAAAGTGCAATGAAATTCTTAGTAAATTTTACAAAAAAAAAAAAAATATTTTCACAGTAATTGGTATTACATTTTTGGCCTAAAGAGGTACTTAGCGAATTCAGAAGTTCGCTCTTCAATATCAAATTAAGTTTGTCTACGGCTAACCTATTCTTATAGGCAGACATTTTGCATAGAGTCCCAGCGATGCAGTTTTTGTACTATGTTATATTTTTAACAGAAATCCTATTCACGAATAATTTTACACATTTTCCTCCTTTCGACGTTTAACATTTATTCTGCGAACTCCACTGCTGCTTTGCTATACGAAGCGTGAATCGATCGTGTACAATCTTATTTTACGAGTAAATGAAGCTGCCACCTGTTAAAATACAGTGACATCACCAGTATTGTTTTTCCCTTACTTATTTGAACTAACAAAAAATTTAGCAGCACAACCTTACACAAATTCTTAAATCCATTCTTCATGTATAATACAGTGTCATTATGATGTAAATATAAATACGGAAACAATGCAAACGTTGTCTGACAAACTGTCATAAAATATTTTCATATAAATCCAGCATTGGATGTTTTCGAAATTTATATTGTAAGAATTCATATCCAACAATTATCGGAGAGTAATATTTTGCAGTAAACGGGAACTCTACACTGTTGTAACAGTTTCGGCTAGTGCAAATTTTTTTTGCAACACTGTTTGTTATAAAAAAAACGCGCACCAGCCACATGCGTGCAAATGCATTCGCCGAGCCGAACTCTCAATAGCGTCCAGCGCTTGAAAAATGCAAAACAAAGGGATGAAAGTTAATTTGCTGGCGAGTGCGGTATCCGTGGGAAAACTAAGCTTGTCTGATCGAAGGTAGCAGCGGGGAGGGGGCAGAGTGATTGGTATCCGCACAGTTAATGTTCACATAACAACATGGCGAGGCGCACGCGAGCAGCAATGACAAAGAGATCTGAGGGGTTGGGAAGAAAGGGAGAGGTAGTGGCGTGGGAAGGGAGCAGTTTTGTTTCCCCCTGTAATTTCCATTCCTGCAGAGTAACCCGTGAAGCCCGCGGGGGCTGATTGGGCGACCAGTGTATTTTCCCGTCGTCTCGTGTACTGTTTAACATCACCAGTTTACTATCATTGTCACTCGCCCACTCAGGGTTAAACAGTTAAGTATTTTGCCATGCGATTATTTTACTTTTATTCTTCACTCTTTAAGGGTGTTCAAGTGCGATAAAATCGTAATTTTATATTCAAATGAAATATTGTTAGTTTTATAAACGGTACTTGTGAGTACAGTTTCCTCTTACAAAACAATTTTAGCTCCCATATTTTTCTCATAACGGTGCGACAAATTCAAAATTTAATGTTTTTTGTGCTGCCACGCAAATAGTGAAAACAAACGGACCTACTTGAATATAATAATTCAGTGTGATGTTACATCCCACGAGCTATGCAATGATGTATTTAAATGACCATAACGTAATATTTTGAATTTTTTAAAAAATCACATAAGTTGAAAATCCAGCAATTTTTTTTAAATACAAAAATTGTCCACGGGATTTATTAAAGTGTTTTATTACGTTGCCCATAATACGTTATTTCACTGTAAATTATTTCACTTACGTAAGTCAATTGGTTTTCACTATTTTCACGGCAGTAGAACAAGCAAATTTTGACTTTGACGCACAGTTATGCGAAAACCATGCGAGTTAAAATTGTTTTGCAAGAGGAAACTGTACTCACAAGTATCGTCTGCAAAACTAACACTATTTAATATAAATACAAAAGCATGACTTTATCGCACTTGAACACCCTTAAGATGGCCGCCTGCCCAGGCGTCCAAGCGATGAGCAAAGATTCGCCAGTTAGCAGATTATTCGAAATCTGCTCATCGCACGTGAGTGATTTATGTTTAGTAATAGCATTTAAAGAACGTTACACGTGTGTAAACCCATTTCAAGTTCGCCACTACACATTAAAGCATATTTTCTAGTGGCCGAAAACGGCGGGAACGGGAGTTTTCGCTGTCTTTTTTTATGTAGGCAATTCTTGGCGCAGAATGTTTTAAAAGGTTTAGGTGGCTACAATACACCTTTTCTTTTATAATACGTCATGTAACATAAGTAACCACTGAAAGTCTCATACAGGCGCGTAGTCGGCGAGAAGACTGCACTATAGTTTAGTGACTTGCGCCTAGAGGCTAAGGGGAGGCGTGATGCCCGCGCAGCCTCGTCCTTAGCGCTCCAGCACTTCTAGGTCTCGAACGCACAAAATACGTTCATCCAGACGGTCGAAGGGCCAAACTTCTCGCCCCCCGCCTAGGCGATCCAGGTTCGATGTCCGGCGGTTTATGACTCGGATTTTTCGCATGTCGGAAACGCTGTTTTTTTTTTTTTTTTTTTTTCTTTCGGGGAACTCCCATTCCCCTCGCCTTTCTCGTTCAGTCTCTTCTCCATATCCATCCTACTTTACCTCATCTATTCTTCTAGTCGGCGGCGGGCGAGAGGCATGGCTCGCTAGTCGAGCAGCCGGCCTGACCTTCGCCCCGGCCTTCTCTCATACTCAATACGACTCTGCCAGAAGGCGGGAATACGGGGTGTGTTTCCTTCGTTATCATGATTTGCCCTCTAAGTTAGTATTAGGTGTGCTGGAAAAATAAGGGAAAAATTAGAGGACTGGATTTGGATTACGAGCGAGAGCGAAGTATTGCAATTTTAGTCTAGATATTTTTAACTAAGTTGTATAAAAATACGTAACTAGATTATTGTAAATTTGAAAATTAGTGTGTGCTGGACAATATATTAAACATTTTAATCTTTCCTGTGGCGATTTAATTGCTTTTTCAAGCTACACAATAATAAGTAAAAATTTCTTCTAACATTTCAAATGAAATTTGGTAAAAATAGAGAAGTAAAGTCATATTGTTATGAAATTATTATTAGTGGGTGATATTTGGGCTTATTTACGGGTAAATGATCGAGGTAGTTATGGATAAATTGGCATTTACTTTACTAGAATGGCACCTAAATATTGTAAGTTGGGGGTTATGTTAATGGTTCCTATCTGCGAGTTTATTAAGGTGGTTATTTAGGATTATGTCACTCCGACAGCTTTCATAAACGGACGTTTTCTCTAATAGAACGGCAGGTACTCTGAATACAAATCGGTTACAATGTGTTGTATTTATTTAGGAGGGAAGCGCAATATTAATGATTATTAATATATGAAATTAAGTCCAGGGTTGCTTCAACCTTACTAGATCTGACGACCTTACCTAAAGGTAGGTTGATGAGGTAGACGGCATCGACGAACGCGCGCCCCCACCGGGACTCGACCCCCGAACCCCGGAGGAGAGCTGGACTGCTCGGAAAAGTGTTGGCGAGCGACAGACCTGGTTTACTGGGTAACATTGCCTTATCTCGACGTGCTTGTCCTCATTATTGCGACACTACGAGGGGGATGGGGTGAGGTAAGTTGCTGTCTTTCTTGGTTTCCTAACGCTGGCCTAATTGCAGCCCGAACCTCTCTCGTCGTTTGTCTTGCTTGGCCATATCGCAACATTATGCACAATTGAGGAGTTGGCTGGAATAAAGGCTTCAGTGATCTAAGATCTTCCTTCCATCAAACAGTTTTTCTTCTTCCACAATGTCCATAGGAGAGACACACATGATTTTTATACCGATATCTCAGTTCTTCACCAACTTATGAATGACCTGGACTAGTATCGCTATGCTATAAATAATTGCTGTTTTATCTTTGACTCTGTGTGTACTAAATATTATAAACTCGTGTATTGTAAGTAGCTACTACTAATTGGTAGTAAGATAAAATCATATGAGCTAGACGTAAAATAAAACAATAACGAATTTCTCCTAAACATATACCTGCCATCTCGTAATGTTATTTTCTTACTAAGGCCTTTACTCAAGCCAACTTCTCAACTAGCGTAATTGTTATATTCCGTGTTCTTGTCTCATTCAGTTCAATTCTGGCTTAGCTTTTTTTCTGTGACCAAGAATGTCACCTGTTGACATAAAACTTAGTGAACCGTCTTCACAGTGAATGAAGTATGTTGAGTGTTTCGCGAACTTTAAAATATAAGATTCGTTGGTGCATTCGGGAGGGATCGCATCACAGCCTAGCATCGTTCAGGTAGTGAGTGACCATGGTTGATGACGACCAGTCAGTTACAGTTACGTCTGTGGTGTAAAGTCCATATTAAGCAGGCAATAGCATTGCTAATAACAATATTCTGTTATTAATTGTTAATATTTACAAATATATGTTAATAACTTAGTCAACATTTTGTGGAGATCATTGGCCATCAACAAAAGTTGTAAAATTTAGAAACATGTTATAGGTAGAGCCGCACGTGTTTGTCGCGAAAAGAATTTCCCATCACTTTCTTTCAATACCTTGCGTGCACATCGGAAGCTTTGCTTCATGGCTACTGGCGGCGTGTCTTTGGTCGGAAACGTTTCCCATTTGCCTGAACCAAAAATAATAAGGAAGTTGTGGCAACATACGTCTGAGCCAATATACCCCTGAGACACGCAATAGTTGAAACATCCAGTCACCCGGGCTACGAACTTCGCGAAAATAATTTTGCCCCAGTTTGTTTCAGTGCCTTACGTACACATCTGCCCCATTGTTATTGGCCGCATGTCTTCGTGAAGCGACGTCTCTCATTTGACTGCGCCAATCAGAGTAGGGTTACTTCAACACAACATGTATGTGATTTGTAGAGCCAGTGATTTTTGGTGAAAATAATTCTGCAAAAATTTGTTTCAATGCCTTATGTGAACACCTGTTTCGCTGCTTCATGGTCAGTGATTGGAATTTTTTAACTTTCAGAGTCTCTTACCTGCAAATCACGGACGCGTGGTGCGTGGTATCATTGTTCTGGTTGATGCAGTCAAATGAGCCACGCCTCTGCCCTATTATATTCTGCCAATAACCACGAACCAGAGTTGCAGGTGCGCACATAAGGCATTGAAACTAGATGATGCAAAATTTTTTTTCACCAAAAATCCCTGGCTCTAGTGATTTGTACATGAGAGACTGAAACAAAGTGGGGCAAAATTCTTTTCGCGAAAATTCGTGTCTCTACCAATCACTGACCACGAAGCAGAGGAGATGTGCATTTAAGGCACTGGAACAAACTGACGCAAACATATTTTCGCCATAAAATCGTGTATCTAGTTATAGGCAGTAAATATGTTCGCAGGCTTTCGCGGGCATTGTTGATATTAATATATGGCTTTCGAGGTTGAGGCGCGTCGTAGGGGTAGAGGATACCGACGTTTAACCTCGCAATGCAGAAGGCATTTTCATGGTTGAGTTATCAACTGATTCGCCACTACGACGCCGCTCAGCCTCGAAAGTCAAGATATTAAGAGGGCGCGGTACATAATTCAACGCTAAAGGCATTAATCTATAACTGTAGTTTTTTTTTAAAACCAATTTGCGAAAATTAAACAATAGCAATCCTAGACAATAGTTTTAGCCAACGTTTTAAACAAAATTGTTTTCAGTGTTACGAACTTAGGGCCTATGAGGCATAATCTCTGACGCCTAAACCTCGTGTATTTAACTGCGGCGCAAGAGATCACGCGTAACGAATTAGTAGTTCTGGATAAGAATTTTTTATTCATAAAGTTGGCAAATATCATTATCTAGGATTGTCATTGAGTATTTTATCCATATTGGCTTCGGAAAATAGCGTATGAATCAATTGATGCTTTCAGCGTTTATTTATCTGCCACGCACTCTTAACGTTATAGGCAGTTCGGGATAAAGTGAGCACTCAGAAAATCCCTTCTAAATTTCTATTTTCAGCCAATTCGTATCTTTCTACGCGTAACGACTAACGGCGGGGAATGTATAACCTCTCTTGGATACGTTACTTGAGTTTGCGCGTGTAAGGTAAACTGATGTGCAGTCCGTACAAACTTACGTAGTTTGATAAATAAATCTTTATTGATTATATAAAATAGAAACGTGTCGATTTCATTTAAATTTATTTCAGTATTGTTGTATTTAAGTACAAAAATGCATGGAACTACGTTCGGTAATTTGCTGCCAACCATACAAGCGGTAAGGCAACTGTTTTTAATGTGGAATTATACGCAGCATTGGCTAGTGGCATTTTTCAAAGGTTTCATTTTTAGTGTTCGCTTTATCCCGAACGAGCTATAGCAACTTTGTCACCAACACTGTTCATAACATTATTTTTAAAATACCCTCTAAGGTGGCCTAGATCAAGGTATTTTAACAAATGTTACCAGAAGTGCTATCAGCAATGTGGGATGCATTTTGTTGTTGATGTATATTCATCATTATTATTACTCTGTTTGTAACATTGATGTTTTCAGCAATGTTTACAGAACATTTTCTATCATCATTGCTATAAAATTGTGTATCATAGCTTAACATTTTTGGGACCAACATTTTGTAATTAACATTGTTGCTGCTATTTTGTTCGGCGTAAACTGGCCTTAAACGACAGCGTGGTTGTGTTCTGCTGATGTGCCAGTGACAGGTTGTGTTGACAAGATTGAGTTTACGTGTTTTCATTGCAATTCTTCTCTTTGGTGACGGTAAGTAAATGTCACGAGAAATTTATCGTAGGGATTGAGCAGCAAAATGACAATTTACTCGACGTATTTAAAGCAATAGATCGTAAGAAGCAGAGAGTGCGAGTACTGGCTGATTACAGGTATATTTTAATGCCATATTAAACGTTACGTGCGGGGTTCACCTCAGTTTTCAACGTCTTTTTTTATTATTATATTTGAACCAAATATTTTTTTCGTATTTTAGACATAAATTGTGACTAAATCTTCCTCTTAGGAAATTGTTGTATCTCCCATAGTTTTCGCGTAATGAGTCGTAAACGTCAAAATGTGCACTTTACGGTTTTATATACGCCACTAAAACCAACTGACATACCGGACCGAAAAAATTCACAGTGTATAACCATGTTGTAGGCTGTGAAATGACATATAAAAACAAAAAAATAAAATATTTTTGTAATTAATAAAAATGCTGAATTTTAAAATTAAAATTGAAAATTTAAAAAATACAAAACATTATTTATTTTTGTTTTCATATATGCAATTTGATAGCCTACACCATTGTTATACACTGTGAGTTTTTTCGGTTCGGTATGTCAGTTGGTTTTAGTGGCGTAGGATATAAAACCGTAAAGTGCAAATTTTGACGTTTACGACTCATTACGCGAAAACTATTAGAGATACAACAATTTTCGAAAAGGAAGATTTAGTCACAATTTATGTCTAAAATAAGAAAAAAATATCTGGCACAAATATAAAAATATTAAAAAAAAAATTAAAACTTAGGTGAAACGCGCCCTTAAGCCGTGATTTCCACAAATTACATAATTCTGTTACGGCTTGTACTTTAGGAAATATAATATTACGAAAATACAGTGCGCCAGTATATAGCACTCTACGGCCGCACTCAGTGTTGCCCCTATCGCTTCTCGTTAGGCGTTTTCGAAAGCTCACGAGGGTATGGTAAGTAATTTAAAATTTCACTTTACCCGTGATCGGATGTTAGCCAGGCAGCCTCTCGAACAACTCCTCGCTGCCCTGTCCTCGAGTAGGGTAAGCGATGGTTAGCAGACGAAATTCGTTATTTGGCCCGAAGAAATGTAAACTGTACACGTAGCTAAAACCACAACGATGTGAAACTGAATGTACTGTGTTCAAAAAATATATTATATATAAAAGCAATAAGCGAATATTTTATTTAATTATGAATGAAACAACGTGTCAACAATGAACTGCGGATGTCGCATTTAGCAATATATTAAACAGGTATAACATGTGTATGCTTTTATTTTACTCCCGCCATCTTGAAATCTTAACACAGCAGTCCATGCGTAATCCAGATCCTTGTGATCGACGGAACATGGTTACGTGACTGAGAAAAAACACCCTACATCTGCTCGTTAGCTTTCGAAAATGCCATCAATTTACTAGCTTCCAGTGGGTAAATAAATGTATCACGCGAAGACTTCTCTCAACCCTGGAGTGCCGTAACATGAATTTTGAAATATTTTTTAACTCGTAATAGCTTCAATATGCAAGTTATGCAGTGCTTTCGTTCATGCGCTGTAGAATACAAATTAGATATGTAACTGTGAGATTTCATTTATTCTATGTGAGACCATCGACTAAACTACAAACATATGGTTTTACTTTTCTGCTACTTCTTGAGAAATCTGTGTATGTAACAGGTGTGGATCCCCAAAAAAAGGGGGGGGGGAGATAAGGGGCCATGATGATGGCCCCTCTCGAGACTGCTCCGAAAGCAACTAAACCAAATATATATGCCAAGTAAGTTTTTGAAAATTATTACCTTACACTTTTCCTAAGACAATACAATTATGGTTACACGATTTGGTATTATAACAATATATAGAATAGTAATTTTTAAAGTTGAAAATAAATAAATTGTTTGCATAATTTAGACAAAACGTTCACGTTTCTAGACTCCAAAGTGCTTTGTGCTATTTTATTTTTTTATTCATTAAAATTATTATTTTTTTTTAGTGCTAACACAGTATTATAGAGACACGCGGGAGCAGGATATTAAAGTGTATGTAACTATTATGTATGAGTACAAAGGTTTTTTTTAGTTATTAATAGTATTACAAATACTTATTTTTTGCTTGGGGCGTGCGTGGAGATTTCTACTTTTCAAGGCGTGCAAACCCTCCCCCCCCTTGTCTAAGGATCAGGCTTATATCCGCCCTTGGTATGCAAGCTCACAAATTGCTATATTTTTCTATTCTTACGTATTTTTTCTTACAAGCTAAACCAAACGGACATAGATAATTTACGCATATGTACTTTTCTTGTGAAAATTCGTATTTACATACGATCCGGGTTCGATTCCCAGCAGGGTCGTCTCCGGATTTTCGCATGTGAAAATCGTGCCAGACGATGCCGTTGGTCGTGGGTTCTCTCGGGGATCTTCCGTTTCCCCTGCCACTTCATTCCGGTGCTGCTCCGTGCTCGCCTCATGTCACCCCTCACCGGCGCTAAAGACCTCGATGTTAGCGCTGACGAAAAACCTCTCTCACTTACTCGATTTACATAGTACGTATTTACGGATATACACGTAAACAGCGAATAGAAAAGATATATGTGGTGTTTATTTTTTGAAATTATTTGCTATTTTTATGAAGACTTTAGGTCCACTATGTATCACGAACAAGTACAAGTCATTCGGAATAAAGTGAGCACTAAAATTTAACCTATGAAAAATATCACTAGCTATTACTGCATATAATGTAACATAAACTACAGTTGCTTTACTGCTTGTGTGGTTGGCAGCGAAATTACGCAATATAGTTCCGTGTATTCCCCTATTTAAATCCAACAATACAGAAACAAAATCAACCGAAATCGACATAATTGTATTTTATATAATTAATAAACATTATTTTTATCAGACTGTAGCGATTCATACCGACTGCACATTTTATGTTCACGCACAAGCATAAAGTGACGTGTCCGGAGAGGTCAGATGTTTTCCGTCGTCAGCCGTTACGTGCGGAAAGATACGAGTTGGCTGAAAATAGAACTTTGGCAGGGCTTTTTTGAGTGCTCACTTTATTCCGAACCGCCTATATCGAATTTAACCACGTTGACCGCAATACACTAGTAATAAGTCTCATTATTTCAGACGGACAACCATACTGCTGTTCCATAACTCTCTGTTGGATCATCTCAGTATAGTATTTGCAGTGGAATCTCAATAATTATAACACGATTTAACAATGGAGCGATGCTGTTATTGAAAGACTAACAGAAACATTTGACGTAATTATTGTACGCCAAACTGACAAGATGCAATGCTAGGTCACTACTACGGTGTACAAAACGCATCTCTAGATCAATAGGGGCACAACTAAAAAAAATATAGTTCCGAGATACTAGCATTTGAAGTTTTAAAGAAAAAACTAATTTGGGTGTCAAAAACTTTCACTGTAACCATAATCAACCTTTCATGTTGGAAATGTACATAATTAACAACTGCCAATACTCTTAAATTATGATAATTTTATTTTTTTCATCATAGAAATATGAAAAATACATAACAATGATGATAAGGAATCAACTCATAAAATATAGCTATCGTGTAAGCTAAATAAGTGTTGATATTACCGTCAGTAAGACCATTGAAAGATGCATTGCAAAAGAGGCCTAACTCAAAATGACCAAATTCTGAGCTGTGCACCAGTTGATCTGGAGGTGTGTAAATCGAAATAACAAAGTGCAGTTGTGAAGTGATTCAGCCGATTGCGTACAACCGGCCTTTGTCCCGACGAGGGTATGAGTGATGCCGGATAACATGTCTTCATAACTTTGTCATCGCTCGTCTGTGTTGGAATCCCAAGGCTCTTGTCTGTCGCCTTGATGCGCGGGAATGTAGGGATTACCGACCGCTGCAGAGCGTCTGCCAAATACTTTAGACTGACTTTTGACGGCCTCGTCCACTTGAAGGACCTTCACTGTCATCTCTGCGCGGATCTTCGTCGCGCTTTCGTGTTTTCAAGGACCTTAGATCCCTCCCGGACACTGCGGACGAGTCAGCTGGTGGGATTCGAAGAACTTGAGTTGGGCGTGTAGTACGGATGTGTCTGTGTTGTGGTCTTTATTGGCGATTAATTTTCGAGTTGGTTTGATCGGAAGTCCTTCTTGGAAGTAGAGGCGTTGTCGAGGACAAATTATTTAATATCTCGCTTCGAGCACGAGCATGAAGGACATGTATAACACTTAGCATGAATTAAAAAATAGTGATAGATCAGGGGGAGGGGGTAGGCTGTGCCCTTGGGAAACGTCTGTCTTGTTCCTCGTGTGAAACCGCATTGTAATCGGCACACGGAGTTCAAGACTTACGCTTCAAATTATAATCAGTGGAATTTCAACATATTCATAATGTTGCAAGGTTTTTCATCGGCGACTCTGTTGTCTTGCCAATATTGACTGTTAAAAATGTCAGAAAACAACATATTGGGGCGACAGAGTCTATTACTACGCATATCTAACTATTTAATTAGTATAAATTGTACTATTCAATCTGCAATTTAAAAGTACAATTTAATTATGTAACCAAAATATCATATCAACAATTTAATTTAACATTGTCTTAGTCTACAAGCAATAATTTACTACCGTTTCCAAAGCAAGCTTGCAACTAACACATTTTCGTTTGATCTTTATTTAATTGATTTATGTTATTTTAATATGTTTCAACTTAATGTACTTATTACTAGCTGTCCATAGGTAGTAGATAATAATTCCTGTTTTTCGGTTGTTGAGTGACAGTCGAATTTTAGCTATAAATTTACAGTTTCGAACTGTTGCTCTCTATAAAGTTCCACTGATTTTTAAAAGTCTCAGTCACAAACACAATTGTTATTAAAAATAAAAATACTCTTAACTCAAAGCCAGGTCATTAAGTGTATACATCGTGGTGTCAGCACGATGGTGTCAAGCGACGTCGGTTCCATTCTTTACGGGCCCATTTGATTTTTATAATTTTCACACATTCATTTCTTCAGCTGCTTCTGACCAAATATACTAAAAAATTACATTAAATATACAGTAACACAATTTTTTTTGTAACGTACATATGCGTAAAAAGCTGACTTTCTAAATTAGTGAATTTCTTTGATCCAACTGGTGAGTTTGTTTTCCTGACCAATCTGTAGTTTTCGACAGATTTCCGACGGAGCAGTTTCAACAAATGAAACAAGTGTAAAATCACTGGGAAACTCTGAGTATCAACTGTTTTCAGTTTATAGTGTGGCGCTCTGATATTAATTATCGTCTGAGATGTGTTTCCCCTGTAGTGTTCTTATTTACATCTGTCTCAGTATTTTTGAGATAGGGAGATACGTACCGTACAAAACCACGAGGAAGTTTTCAGATCTCTATAATTTAGTTATTTGAAAAAAAAAATAATAATAAGTCTTTCACTGACTTTGACCAGGGTCGTAGCCAGGGGGTGTTAGGGGAACATTCATATTAAAAATCTGTGATGTTTTCACTTATAGAAATTTTTTATATTTAGGTACGAAAACAGTTTAAAACTGCCCTATTTTGAACCCTGAAATCCAAATATTCTCGAGGAGGACCCCCCCCCCCCGAATCCCCATTTCAAAGGGGTGGAAAACTGAAAACATTTCATACTAAAAAATTAATAATATTGTTACCAGTAGCATGTACTCTATTTTTAGTTACGAAAACTGCTACCGTAAACCGGGGTTACTTTGACCATTTTCGGGTTATTTTAACCACTCAATATATTAGTTTTTGGGTTTTCTGGTAAATAAATAGATAATCTGAGCAGAGTCTTTTAAAAAATTTCTTTGATTCTTGTAGTTAATGTTTGAAACTTTCATCACTAAACGACATGAAAACCAAAATTTTGAGTTGACAAAGTCTCCCCACAAGGTCAAAGTAACCGCAGTTTACGGCAAGATAACACTATTGTGCACCTTAAAATCCAAGTTTTCTCGGGGGAGAAGCCCTGGACCCTCCCCCCTCTTTAAACGGGCGGGAAAGTGGAAACATTTCATATTTAAAAATTAATAATGTATTTTTCATTAGCATAGTCAACTTTTAGGTACAAAAACTGCTAAGAATAAAAGAGCATTATTTTGCACCTTAAATTCCATAATTTTCTCGGGGGAGGACCCCATAGCCACCATTTCAAAGGGGTGGAAAATTTATGACATTTATATTTTAAAAATTAAAAATATTTTCGCCAGCAACATGTACTGTATTTTTAGTTACTAAAACTGTTAAAATAGCACTTTTTTCACCTTAAAACCCACATTGTTTGTGGATAGAAGCTTTAAAGGGGTGGAATTTTGGGAAATGTCACAGTAAAAAGTTTATATTTTTACCAGTAGCATATTTAATATACGTCACAAAAAAGCTAAGATAGCGCTATTTTGCACCTTAGAATGGAAATTTTTCCAGGGGAGAACCCCCGGACCCCTCGCTTTAAAGAGGTGGTCGGGGTTCCTTCACGAAGTTCCCAGGCCAAAACCCATCCCTGACACAAATCCTGGCTACGCGCCTGTCTTTGACTAATTATCAGTCGTAAGAAAGGTAGTGCGGGCTTGCAGGCAATTGTCCGATATTCACTTGGAATGTGCTGCAATACGTTGAGAGTTGCATGTTCCCCCGTCCCTTTTTTTTATTATTATTTAGTGTTCGCTAAGTGTGCCTATTTACACAATGAAAGCAAACTTCAGACAAAATGAGAGATGTCACTGATACGACTCTATTCACATTAGAAACATTGTTTCGAAGCTCTAAAAAGAAAATCAGCCTTGTTTCAAAATGTACTTACTCGGTATATGCGAAATTAAGATATAGCTATGCATTTAACGTGGGTTCAGGTTTTTCGCCAGTGAAATTTGATGAACAACACTAAAAGTATCTGTAATAAAACCGGTTAAACGGAAAGCTTGCATGCTAGTTCAGTGGTTAGCGTATAGTGGCGCGGCGATGCAACATTTGATACGCACGTCATTCTCGCCCTTACTTTTCACTCGCATGTGTGCCATAACTACAGGCAGGCGACGTTCTTAATGTATAACAACCAGCTGAGGTAAGGTAAGCGAGCTTTACGTCTCGTCGACAGCGAGGCCATGAAAGACGGGGACACACAACTTGGTACAATGACAGGAGCTGGGAGAGGAGTCGGCCATGGCCTTTTTAAGGGCCCGTGATAGATAAATAAACGCCTAAAGTGCCAGTTGAATTATATAGGTTTATAGAAGTCGATATCGAAAAATCACAAAACAACTCTCGATAATGTTATTTGCCAACTTTATGAGCCAACATTATTACAAAATATACCATATTAGCTAAGCGTCATTTCTTCTGTCGCAGTTAAATGTACGAAATTATGACGTCAAAAATAACGCCTCAGAAGTACGCCACTGGGGAAAACTTTTTTTCTCAGAAAGTTGGAAAAAACCTTTGTGCAGGATTAATGGTTTTTTCCTTTATTGGCTTCGAGTTTCCTATTATTTGTAATATATGCATTTAGCATTCATTTACGTACCATTGGCCCGTAAGGAACCATCCTATCATTCGCCTGGGGCGATTTCGGAAAGCCATGGAAAACCGAAATCAGGATGGCCGGAGCAAGGGATCGAACCTGGGTCCTCCCGAATGCTAGCCCAACATGTTGCCGTTGCGCCACCTCGTTCGGTTATAACAACCAGCTTTTAAGAACTTGTCCCATTAATTTTTGTAAATAAAGTGTGATGATTTTAATTGTTTTAATGCGCGGCAATTTAATGTGAAGAAATAAAAATTTGTATAGGTTGGCACAATACATTCAGTGCTACATATGATCTTTTACTCAAAATGTCGTGCGTTATTTTTAATTATTTAAGTAATGTGTTACAGTATTGACTATAATCGTCACAACATTTAGGGGATGTTTTATCCAGGGGGTGGCCATGCCGTATACAGCGCAGGAAAACAAAGTCAGTGTATTTAAGCCCTTGTTGTATGAAGGATTATGCACGTGGTCACTGTAGCTCATAAACGTTATTTCCTCCATAAGAGAGTGTGTATTTTGCACGAATTTTAAGGACAATAGTGAATTTAACGAATGATAAATATGCCGTGTTTATCTTAGTCGGCATTGCTTTGTAGAGCATTGCTCTGTAGAGCAAAAAAAAGTGAACTTAACAACATGACTGCGTTTTGGGAAACATTTATGTGAGTACTAACATCGCCTACTGTTTGTACATGGAAACCAAGCAGTTGTACATTGTCAGTGACGTACATATGCGTAAATAAACAATATATGTGACTGTATTTTCAGGTTAGTTCGGTAGGTTTATCTACATACACATTTGTTTAACCACATAATTTACACCATGCATGGTCTTTTTACTCATGAAATGTAATAGTAGCAGATTTATTTACCTTACTTTTTCGATCTTTACACCCGAATGCAACGCACGTAACCATTTTCGTTCAAACCATTATCACTTTCTTTTCTCGTACGCATATAGCAGCTAATTTTTGTGGCGGGACTTTTATAGTAGATCATATTCTGATAAGTGCATTGTAATGTAGGTCGTCTTTCTGAAATCCTTTAAGCGATTTTTATAACCAGTACTGTATGTCAGTTTTGCAGTTTTAGAATGGAACTACTCGGTGTTGTATTCCTAACATGTTGCTGGCACAGTTATAAAACTAGCTACATGAAATAACTAGCTATTGTCCGCGACTTCGTTCGCGTGGTTTCCTATTTAATGCGATAGTTTTTTGGTACCAGTTTCTGCTTTTGAGCTTCCATCTTGTCCCCCTCCTCCCAAACCAACTGTACGATTTTTTTTATGTAAGAAATCTTCGCGGGTGCACGCATAACTCACTAACGTTTCACCGCAATCGCATGAATTGTATAGGAACGCATGGGTACCACGTTCTACCCTCCCTCCTCCTTTTCTTGCCCCGTTTTGCCATCCTTTCCCAACCCAATACGTGGATGTTTTGTTAGAAATCTTTACGTGCACTCACAACTCACCTAAATTTCATCGCAATAGTACGTATGGCATCGGAACTGACTTTTAACATAAGCTGATGATAAGGTACTCCCGACAATTCAAAATAGTTCAGAACTGTACATGATATGAGGTGATTTGCTCTTGCAAAAATGACGGTTGTTCACAGTAAAAAAATTTTGTACTTTTGCAAAAAGGTTTTTTGCAAACCAGTTTCCAAAAACGTTTTTTGTAACACTACTAAAATATTTTGTAAAATTTACAAAAATCTTGTACATTTACAAATTTATTTGTGTATTTACAAACATTTGTGTAAATCTACAAACAAATTTTGTACATTTACAGCTAATATCTGGTTTATTTTACAATAATTGCTTGTAGTGTTACGAAAATTTTTTATGAAAGTACGAAATGTTTTGTAAAATGTGAAAGGTCTCCTAGGTTTATTTTGGTTCTATTCGAAAAATCTGCTAATTAGTATAATTTTACTAGTTCCCAAAGTTGTTTACGATATTTGTAACCACTTTAAAAGGTTTCTGACATCTTACTTTTATTATCTGACTGATAATGTTCTGCTATTACGTTACAAGAATTTACTTGTAAATGTACAATTGTTTTTTGCTGTGTACAACATACTTGTTAGCAACCAAGCTACAACAACTACAGTTGTGCAAGCTGCTCGTTAGCAACCAAGCTACATTTTCTTAAATCTCTCTCGCAATTTTCTTTCTTCATAAATATTCATGATGGAAAGCAGCCTATATTCTTCTCCAGGTCCCAGGTTACATTTATGTCAAACTTCATTGTGATCGGTTCAAAGGTTTAGTCGTAAAAAGGTAACAGAGTTCCGTTCGCATTTATAATATTAGTGTCGATAGGTTATTTTTGATAATTTTTAGAGTCGTGTAGGTATCTGAGAGATTTTGATTGATGAGAGACGCGCGAGTCATAAAATTCCAATCGGAATTTTCTCGTAAAGTCCGACCAGTAATTTTTAATCGGCTTTGTTTCATATCTTAAAGTACTGCTTAGGTCATGTCTTTCTTAGGCTTTCGTTGCATTCCGTGAGGTCGTTGCTGGTAAACATGTGATGTTAGCATGCTGAAATAAGATTATTGCCCCCAATTTAAACCCCTTACACATTTTTGCTTCTCCGCATGTTAAAGATTTTAAATTATAACATCGCCTTTGAAGGTGAGTTTTTTTTGTCCATATATCTACTTGTTTATTTTTGTGGCCTCATTTGTTTCACTTACGCCGGCAAAGTTTTCTGGAAGCATTCACTTTTCACATTCAAGTTCAGTAGTAAATTCCGCTAAAAGTTGAGGAACATGTTCCTCGCTTTCGAATTATTTTTTCTCACTACCCGTGGCGTTCAGTACGTGTCGCGATACGTTCAAGAACCTGTTCGCGAACATGATCATTTTAACCAGTAAAGTGTTGCAGTTTATAGCTGCGGATTCTGCGAAACGGTTTTTGTCTATATGCGCCGCCCCTATAGTGCTCTGTCCGCTCGGGCGAGATCGGCCGTAGAAACCTGAAATCAGCTTGCGGTACGTTCGGCTGGTCGAATGAAAACCGATACAAAATGCGACAGTGGGACGGGAAAGGAAAAATAAGTCCACATTCTCGCGGACTCTTCTGCTACCTGACCAGGAGTTAATTGGTTAAGTCATGACGTCACGTGGAATTATATGACAAGTTCAAAACAGCTTTAAGTATTCCAGTACTTCATACGTTGCTGAAAGATTCATAAGCTAAAGATTTTTCCTCTTGGAGAAATACTGCTACACACAGTACTTGTGTATGTGGTCTGTAACCTCGAACCTATCTCCCATCCTGAAACTGCGAGTCTTTGTATGCGAACACTTTCAAGGAATTAAAATATATTTTATCATTTGCGTCTGAGGCCACTTTTATTCGGCTCCCTGAACGATATTAATGCGAAAACGCTTAACAATTCTTATTTAAACACTTTCTGTTGAATCGGTTCCGGTTGCATGACAAGAGAGATGTTTGAATGTTTGTTGCAATGGGCTTGATAATAAGAATGCGTTTATGAACATACACTTGCTTATGATGCATGTTAATTGTTTTTCTGGTTTCAGCAACAAATCATAATCAATGGTGGATATTAGGATACATTCATTCTTATAATGCATGACAAGTAGTTTCCGCATTGCCTTAGTAATTGATCATATGTTTACTTACACTTGGCGTATTCGCTCACATTCGCGAGAAATTTACTTTATTCGTACGTTATCCGGCTATGATGAAAACATTTACTATCAAATATTGAATTTACTGTCAACTTTTTTATTAGTGATACATGAATTTCCGCTGTCAGTCATCTTATTGAAATATTTACCGTAAACCGGGGTTACTTTGACTTAGCGGGGTAACTTTGACAACTCAAAATGTTGGTTTTTATGTTATTTTGACATCAGTTTCAAGCATTAGCTATAAGGATAAAATGAATTATTTAAAATACTTGGCTCAGATTATCTGTTTATTTACAAGAAAACCCAAAAACTAATATGTTAAATTGTCAAAGTAACCCCGAAAATGGTCAAAGTAACCCCGGTTTATGGTAATTGATGTTCAGCCAAATACACAAAATAACTCGGTTTAACGAGTAATCAAAGCAAAGCGTAGAATAAATTTCGTTCTGATGTAGTTACACAACCAGTTAAGTTTGGGGAGAAGTGGAATCGTGGTTGGCGTAGGAGCTAGAGCTTTCGCCTCCCACCAAGACGATCTATGGGTTCAATTCCCTTCAGGGTCGGACCCTATTCCTTCGGGGTTAGTTCGCAAGTCTGTCAGGTTAGTGGTGTTATGCCTTGCCCTCGGATGCCCTTCCCGTGCGCTGTTTATTTTTAGTAGGAAATTTTGAATTACATGTCAGACTTCTTGAGATTTTATACGTACATGGCTGTGTACAATGAGAACTAGTTTTTAAAGTATCATATAAGCTCGGCATGCTATGTGCTGTTTATGAATTAAACTTGGCAGTGTCGTCACTTTTCGTATTTTTGAAAATTGCTTTTTGCTACGGTTAAATTATTGTATGGTATCTTGTATAGTTGACCTAATATTCGTTGTTTACGTTATCCAGTATACTACATTAATAGCAGTACTACGTACAGTATACTACATTCATGACAGTAAAAGTTTATCATACGAATATATATAGTAGTATATAAAATATATATATATATATATATATATATATATATATATATATATATATATATATATATATATATATATATATATATATATATAGTAGTATATATAATAGAGCTACGGGATTTTCTTCATAAATTGTAGATGGAAATAAACCATAACTTCCCAAGAACAGTTCTTGCAAATATTACATATACTGAAATAAGATTGCCGACAGTGCTAAGTATGTTTTTTTGTCCTGAAATTGAGACAAAGCGTTGCGAATGAGCCATAGTTTGGTTGAAGAAAGTTTGGTGAAAACTAAGATAGTTCTTGATGTTTTTGTACTCACTTCGACGACAAGTGAAAGACGTAGACCTTTACAGCGACATGTTTTCATTTGTAACATGACTCTTCTATAATATGTACACATTTCAGCCAGATGTTCCTTGTAAATAGCATGTCTTTGTACTTCAGTCAATCTCGAAAAAAGAGTAATTGTCTGCTCTGAACGCTATTCCAGTTCACAGTGATTGTTAGTTGACTTTAGTGGAAACCATATAATTTCACGCCTTGAAAATATTAGCTTATACGGCAAAAACTATTTCTAAGGAATTTATATTTAAGGGTGTGAAGTTCTGCCGCATAAGTCAAAGTGTGGTTTTATCATAGCGACGTCTTAGCAGTGACAGAAACATAAATGGAGATTATGGAGCACGGTCGTAGAAGAACAGGTCTGGACACTCGCCTGGAAACTTGACCCCCTTGTTGTTTGGCTGTAGTTCACCAACTTACCGAGAATATTGTGTTTTATTGGCGCTTTAGTTAGGGCGGTCGGACTAAACTCCGCCCACTTCCTTTCCACTAAGTTAAACAATTTATAAAAACGTATTTTTTATCAATTTATGTAATACTTCCTTCGTTCACAAATTTAAGAAAAAGCTCCAGTAATCTTTATTTACTTTATAAATTTAACAATGGAAATAAGTGGGCGGAGTTAGAGTCCGACCGCCCGAATTACAGCGCCAAAAAGTACGACATTCTCGGTAATTTGACGAACTACAGCCAAAAAACAAGGGGGTCAAGCAAAATACATTGTTAGATAGGCGAGTGTCCAGACCTGTTCTTCTACGTCCGTGGTATGGAGGTATTCCTGCGGCAAACCGCATACCTGCCTGTGTTATCTGTACCACGGTAGTTACCAGTAGCGTAGGATTTGTGTTTTGAAAGGAGGGGGTTACGTTTACAATTTTATAAAGGAACCCATATCTCCGTGATTATAGCGGGGGATCTGGGGGTCCTTCCCTGAGAAAAATTCGATTTTTAGGTGCAATTCAGTGTCAGTTTAGCAGTTGTAACGAAACAGTGAACATTCTACTGGCAAAAATATTTTTAAATTTTTTTAATTTTTAATGTAATTTTTTGTTGTGGTAAGGGGAGGGAGTTAGAACCCCCCAAAACCCATTTTCTGGCTACGCCGCTTGTAGTTAACGAGCAGTATATTTCGGGTCACCTGCTAGAAGGTTAAATGTGTGGACCAAGGTGGCGGTCGTCACAGTTCGGAAACATTGTGGTCGTCTGTATATGGTACCAGGGCTCGTTGTACTCTTCGAAGATGTTCAGAATAGGACCGCAGTACCGGTTCCTGTCTGCCGTCCGGGACATTTTTCAAGTAAAGGAAGGGAGAGAAAATCACATCTCAAATCGCACTCACACGCGACGTTTACACGCGGAATTTAGGATCCCCTCCGTCGCTAATGGACTGTCGAAGGATGTGGAAATTACATGAGCGGGGGGTGAATTTATGTGCGTAGCTGGGTGTGACGGCGCGCGTTTTCTGTCGGCGCATAATTTGTACCCCGGCTCATTAAGAGTGGGAGATGCCCGTCTCTCTTGCATGCGCGCACGTAGTTGCTGGCCTCCGTCTGTTTCCGTCTCGGCTGACTACACGGTCGCTCTCAGAGGTTGCCGTGAGAGTTCTCGTCTTCCGGAGACTTCCATGTCTGTGGAACCTGTGAGACATTGCTGTCCTTGGAAAACAGCTTTGGAAGAGACTTCTTGTTTGTTGGACGAATAACTGGCTGTGTATTTGGCCCGAAACTGCTTGTAGAAAGTATGAAACCCATCTGTAGGATAAATCCTGCGTTGACAGTAACACTACGATTTAAAATACACAAGTCTTCAGCGTAGTTTCTGTTCGGAAAAATTGAAAGGAATTTCCTGTTTTAAAAGTAAACCCATGTATATGTACCTTATTTAATATACTTTTAGGTAAGTAGTTTAATGGCAACTTCTTTTAGACATTTGGTCGTGGTAATTGTGAGATAATGAACCACACATTAGGCCTATATCTCCTAAACATTGATTTGTATAGTTAATTAAGCATGTTCCTAAGAGTTAAGAGATGCCGAGTTTATGCTTTATACGCAATCGTTAGAGACACTGGAAAATCGCGAAAATGTTTCGCATAGTCTCCAATAAACTATAGTACATTAACCGTGACACGCGTGAACAGTTTGGTGGCGAATCGTACACGCTGTGTGTTCAAGTTGTACAGTTCTAACTGGGCCTGTTGAAGAGAGAAACAATGCTTAAAATAAACGATAGCCAATATAGATACAAAACATTCAGTGTTATATACGGCATGTTGGAGCCTAGCAAATAGTAAACTATTCCCGCGATTTTCCAGTGTCTCTAGCAATCGTATTTTTTTTGTCTGCCGTGTAGTTTGTGAACGTGTGCTGGTTGGTCGGGAATAGATAGTGCAGCATTGACGTGAAGCGTTACATTCATCTGTAAGTTTTGTGGAATTTCATCCCAGTATCTACCACGTCTAGGGGATGCGCGGTTGCTTAAGGCTTTATTTAACGATTTTTGTTTCGTAATTTTCTAAACTATATTTTAAAAAGTGCAACCTCACGGAGGTTGTGTGTAACCAGACGGTTAACGGTTTCCGTAATACAGTGCCTTCAAGTTATAATATGCTGAAAATAGGAGCATGTATTGCAAATGTAACTATACTTCACGCTACATATTATCACACACACAGAATATTAAGTAGTTTAAGAAATATTTAACAACTAGTTACTAAGAATTGAAGTTGTACCGAAATAAATTAAAAATTCAAACCAGTGGGAAGGTTCCAGCCACTGGTGAAGTTAAGTTAAAATTTTTCTCTTGTAGTGGTAATAGTGTTGCTGCAAACGTGTTACTGGCTGGTTTATGGCGTTTTACAAACGACAATTCACATTTACCTTTATACTCACTCACCTATTGTTAAATATTTATGAATGTTCTTCAATATGTTGTGTGATAATAGAAATCTTACTTGGCTAAATTAATTGCTTTATATGCTGCCGTTTTCAGAAAATTTCGGCGTTTAAGGTGCTGTATGATGAAAACATCGATACATTTAATCGCCGTAAGGTGGTGCTTTTCTTAATCTCATTAATGTTATTATGTAGTTGATTCGGTATACAGTGAGCACTCAAAAAAGGGCTTGCTAAAGTTCTATTTTCAGCCAATTCGTACACTGAGAGAAAGAATTGTTTCATTATACTAAATATATTTGTTTGGGTGATGTTTGCTTCAGCTAAACAATATTTTGTTGGTAATACCAAGCTTGGAGTCCTTCAAACAAAATTAATTATTTCCCTCGACCAAATTATTCATTTAAACGCAATTTGTTTGTGCCAGACGTATATTTGGTTACTACAGGACGTC
>PNEQ01063859.1:0-36038 GCA_003012365.1 Medauroidea extradentata | reverse complement strand
GTAACACGACTTTACACGAGAACTTCTAATAGAAAGCGAGGTCATTATAGATGGGGTAACACGACTTTACACGAGAACTTCTATTAGAAAGCGAGGTCATTATAGATGGTGTAACACGACTTTACACGAGAACTTCTATTAGAAAGCGAGGTCATTATAGATGGGCTAACACGACTTTACACGAGAACTTCTATTAGAAAGCGAGGTCATTATAGATGGGGTAACACGACTTTACACGAGAACTTCTATTAGAAAGCGAGGTCATTATAGATGGGGTAACACGACTTTACACGAGAACTTCTATTAGAAAGCGAGGTCATTAGAGATGGGGTAACACGACTTTACACGAGAACAGGAAGAAAGGGGTGATGCGGTCGTGCCTTGAGTTAAGGGCGTCCCAGAGGGAAGAAGTCATAATTTTATATTATTTAATGTTTGTATGTAACAGTATTAGTTTTGTAGACGTTACTTGGGAATTCACTATCCTGTTATTACAAAAAAATAATTTTGCCCAGCCAGTTTTTACATAATACCATTTCAAAGTCGAAATTTCCATGATTTTAGTTCATACACTCCCGAAAACAAATCAAATTGTTGAAATTGAATAATTCACAACCAACGTACATGTCACGTGCTATGGCTTTAAGTACGTAAAAACCCAATACAAAATAGTGTTGTATTTTAAGAAAAAAAAGTAGCACAACAATTTCCAACTTTCGAGAATTTTTTAAAAATACGAAACATTATTTGAATTCGTTTTTATGTACGTAAAGCCCTAGCCAGTGACATGTTTTTTTATTGTGAATTATTTCGTTTCATTATGTTGATTGGTTTTCGAAGAGGAGGGTGTATGGACTCAACACATTCAAACTTTGACTTTGAAATGCATTATGTGAAAGCTGGCTGAAGTAAAATTTTTTTATAAGAGGATAATAAACTCCCATGTAACGCCAACAAATCTAACGCTGTTTCACACAAATATAATTTTTTTTTTTCCTTCTAGAAGGTCCTTAAGGAACCATCACAACATTCGCCCGGAGTGATTCCAAGATACCAGCAAGTCCGTAGTAGGGATTCGAACATGGAGCATTCCGAATGCGAGCCCTACGTGTTACACTGGAAGAAAATTGTTGTTGTAGGTACCATACTTCTGTTAAAATAGGGGCAACAGTCCAGTTTGCTTGGCGGTACTATCTGGATCGTTCGAACAACAGTTTGTTCTGTAGAAGCAGCAAAGAGCAGATTTATTTTACAGACTGTTCTAGGAATAATCCAGATAGCAACGACAACCAAACTGGAATATTTCTATTTCAATTTCCTGCATTAGAATTTGACAGCAAAAAAGTTGTGGTGAAGAAGATCGTGTTGGCTGCTCCCACCTTGAATAAATGGACACAGACAAAAACATATAACGGAAAAAAAATATCTTGAGAGCTAATCGTTCGTTGAAAATGAACCTTAATTTCTGGAATGATATAATTCTCCAATGGCGTATGTCCTCGATTTTACACATAGTCATACTCTCACGTTGTAAGAATCTTTGAAACAAATTCAAAATTAATGAATGAGTAATAAACATATTTAATTGCGGGCCCAGGTGTCAGCTTTGATAATTGATGGAATGCATTCTGTATGTTTATGTGTCGCACGTAAATGTGTATACTCGCAAGTAGCACACAGCTGCTGGTTAAAAGGAAAAATAGGACAACGGCGTAGCCGTAGAAGACCGCGCCCTTAGATGTGACAACAATGCAAACATAGGTCACATTGCCAGAGCTTCTCTCTCTCTCTCTCTCTCTCTCTCTCTCTCTCTCTCTCACTCACTAAAGGACGGTAATTACAAGGGAAAAAATTTTTTGCACCTGGTTATTTCAATTCGCTACGTGCACATCTGCGGCTATGTTTCATGGTCAGTTATTGATAGAGGCAGTGATTTTTGGTGAAAAGAATGATGCAACACTTAGTTTCAATGCCTCACGTTCACATCTGTAGCTCTGGTACGTAGATATTGGCAGTGTACATTCGTGTAGAGGCGTCACCCATTTGACGTCACTGCGACAATACACGTCTGCGATTTGCGGGTAGATCTCAAAGACGTGAATATTTAAAAAGAGTCAATCACTGATCATGAAGCAGAGATGCAGATGTGCACATGAGGCACTGAAACATAATGTTGCATAATTGTTGTCACCAAACATCACTGGCTCTAGTTATTGAATGTTTTGGGGTTACACCTGCAAATCACCGACGTGTGTTTTCGCAGTATCCTTGTTTTGGTTGGCACAGTCGAGTGAGAGATTATGGCCAGCGCTTAACATCGAGGTCTTTAGCGCTGGTGAGGGTGACATGAGGTGAGTATGGAGCAGTGTCGGAATGAAAGGGCGGGGGAAACGGGAGTTCCCCGAGAAAACCCGCCGACCAGCGGCATCGTCCAGCACGATTCCCACATGCGAAAATGCGGGGACCGGCCCCGCCGGGAATTGAACCCGGATCGCCTTGGTGGGAGGCGAATGGTCTGACCACTCGGCCACCGCGGCCCCTTGGCGCAGTCGAATGAGAGCACAAATACACGCTGCATATATCCACGAAGCAGAGTTGCCTATGTAAACCTAAGTCACTGAATCAAGCTGGTTGAAAAATATTTTCCTGTCCCTATCTACCACGACTATGGCTTTTCCTTATTGGTCTGCGTATAGGTAACGTAGTCGAATGAGGAAAGATCATTGCTAGGGCCCGGTAGTTTTCGCGAAAAGATTTTTGCCCCACTTTGTTTCAGTGTCTTACGTGCACACCTGCAGTTCAACTTCATAGCTATTGACAGAGTGTTTTTGTGCAGAGTTGTTATTCATTTGACTGTGCCAATCAGTACACGGATAACTGCGGCACATCACGTCTGCGATTTGTGGGTTTAACCTCCACACGCTGGGTGTTACGGCATCCAATCACTGACCACAAAGCAGAGATGCAGGTGCGCACGTAGGGCACTGAAACAAAGTGCTGCAAAATTCTTTTCGCGAAAATTACCGGGCTCTAATCATTGCAGTGGGAGAGTACGAAGTGGCAGTGACAATACTTGTTTGAAGGGTTGCCACATTTATCGTATTGGCCTTGCAGTAGAGAGAACTGTGGTTCTAAAGTGTTTTGTTATGCTATTTTATAATTCAAACATACAAGATTGGGACATTCATTTAACATGCAGCTAAGCTAATATGAGGTTATTAAGTTATTACGTGTTAAAGACTGAAACAGCATAAAATAAGCACTCGCTGATGTTAAAGACGTATCACGAGTTATATTACATTATAAAATACAATACAATTACGTTAGCCGCGGAGAAATGCAAGCTTTGTCAACGTTAGTAATTTAAAGGTGAAAACCCCACTCAATTTAGTAATGTCGACAGTCGCGCCATAGGCTGAGGTTAATGTTATGTAGCGGTTACGGAGATCAGAAAGTCGTCGTATCTGAAAGTCCTGGTGCATCCTGGTAACGAAGTGGCCAGGGCGTCAACATGGAGCAGACAGCGTCACACACTCCTATAGCGCTCAGTATGTTGCAACTCGCATCCTCGTTTCTGGCTGTCGAAGTGGAGACTTTTACTGCATCGCATTACATCCAGTGTTCGATATTTATATACCCTTGACCGGACTGTCCTGGTTGGGAAACTAAGTCAAGCTGAGTGCTCAGAAGGCTCATATGCCTCAAATTTACGTTTGACCCAGGGGTACTGCAGGGGTCATAAAAGTTTCAACTTTAGTGTTCGAAGTAACGACCCTTGATTTCCACGAAGATTTTTTTGTTCCAACTTGTTTATTGCATACCTGCGGCTCTGCTTTATGGTCAGCGATTGGGTGGTTTTAACTCTCGGCGTCTTGGAATTATGCTGGCAAATCGCAGACATATTGTATCGCAGTAACCTTATTATTTGCCCAGCCATATAAAATATATCACTGCAAAAAGACACGCTCGCCAATAACCATAAAGTAAAGGTACACATGTGCACGTAAGACACTGAAATCAGCTTGTACAAACATATGTTCGCGGAAAACAGGGGACCCTGCTTCATAGCATATGTGGTGATGACGTAAAGGAAGTGGCGTGGAGGGAAGCAGGAAGAGAAGGCGAGAATATGGACCGGTCTAGAGTGCCCCTGGGAGGTAGGTTAGAGTCAGTATCGACAGCCTCAAGCCCCAACATTCCTGCGGCGGGCAGGCGGCGTTCACGAGGGAGTAGCTGACCGCATAGCGCTCGTTAGTCGCCACTTTCACTAATTCACCCAGCCCTAATTCACCTTGCACTCTTCACCCGCACGCTTCATTTGACACCCCGTCAAACTACCTGGAGGGCCGCCAAGTCGCTGAGGCCCTCTTACAATACGCTGTCAGATTCAACTGTACCCCTGATGTTTAAATTCTTTATTTTAAAGCCATAATATATGTTTTGGAGTATAAATCAAAAATGTTTCTTTGAAGAATCTATTTAATGTATGTGTTCTTTAGCATGTTTACACTAAATTTGCTAAATGCATTAAATGTATTTTGTAAACAGTGATAGAAAAAAAATGGATACTAATTTTTTTCTATCACTGTTTACAAATTGCATTTACCAAGTAATGCAAATTTAGGGCAGAAATTTTAAAGAACATACATTTAATTGGTTCTTGGAAGAAACATTTTTTATTTATACATTGAATCATACATTAAGGCTTTAAAACAAAGAATTTGCACATCATCGGTCTAGTGGAATCTTAAGTAACCTACAATAAGCTGGGGTTATTTTGCTACCGCCGAGTAACTTTCTCAACCCTATTAATTACGCTTAATATGAACATTTTTAGATACTATTTACTCTAAAGTATTTCTTTGTATTAAAGTGATTAGTGCCTAAGTCTTCATCAAGTTAAGACACTGCAAACCTTCATTTAAAACAAAAACTTGTGGTGCAAAATTACTCTAATTTGTGCTAAGTAACTCCACTTTACGGTACTTGGGTTACGTACAATACATTTGCTTAGTCACAAGACAATGTTTTCTCAAACACCAGGTTCACGTCTAGAATGACAGCGAGTAATTGAGTGTCTCTTGACTTACTGAATACTTGAAAACTCTATTAGGGTTACTGTGTTTGAACGCCCGAATCTGAAATGTCGCTCTATAGGCACTTTAACCTCGTGACTTAATATAACCACTTCACTAGTGCTGAGACACGTAAAACGGAAGCGGTCAGTGTAAAATATTTCCGTGACCAGTATCCATCATAACGCGTTTGTGTACGGATGCCCACGGGAGAACATAAGATAGTTGTTGCACTCCTAACTATTCCATGCCCGTGAATCCATGTGGCCGGCAAGGAATTAAGGGTTTATTCACTAAATTGGCCATTATATTTGCAGACTTATTTGGCAATATGCCTACATGTAATTAACTGGCTAACTTCCTTCAATTACTTTAACCTCAACGACGACAAATAATGATTCACGAAAAGAGGGATTTTAATGTAAACTATTGCGTTTGCTTATTGTCATTATACCGTATGTTTTACAGATTGATGCAGTATTGTATTCGCGTATCGTAATTGTTATAAAGTGCGACTTAACTTCGTGATCCTTTATATGGCCTAGATAAGTATCCATATTCTTAGATTTCCGCTATTCGCGTCAGCAATCTGACGCTGTCTTATCATTATAGATCAGGCCTAATGCGAGGAATTCGGCTGTGGAACACGAGGAGTTGTGAAGTGTTTTAGTGAGCAGTTAACGTGGAAGTTTTGAGTAGCTTCTAGTGAGAATGACTATAGTGTAGGCCTAAGTGTGCAGAAGCAGCGGAATCGCAATACAAGGGCAGGACATACGGGGTCACCCCGATATAACCCGCTGATAAATGCCAACGGCTACCATGTTTCCAACTTACGAAAATTAGGAACGACCTCCTCGGGGATCAAACCAGGATTCGTCCGGGTATTAATGAGTTTTACCAGGAAAGTTTTGGGGAAGTTTTTATATTTGGCGTACTTAGACTTTGAGGTAGGCCTACTATATTCGAATTTTCAATTTGCCGCCTTGTATTTGTGCCTCTCTCATAGCCATATTGAAAAATGGCGTTGAAATTGAGTTTTTTTTTTTATCTCGGTTATAGTTAACTTTATGATAAATACAGCTTTATGTTAAATTAAAGCTGAAAATCTTTCGAACATTTTAGTTCCCGACCAATTGTTTGAAGGAGGGGGGGGGGGCACTGCAGTGGCCAAAAGGTCTCCCACCAAGGTGATCCGGGTTCGATTCCCGGCGGGGTAGGTCCCCGGATTTTCGCATGTGAGAATCGTGCCGGACGATGCCGCTGGTCGGCGTGTTTTCTCAGGGACCTCCCGGTTTCCCCGCCCTTTCATTCCAGGGTGCTCCATACTCACGTCATTGCCAGTGCTAAAGACCTCGATGTTGAGCGCTGACCAAAATCTCTCCCTCACTCACCAATTGTTTAGTGGCCCCGACCTTGTTCTCCCAGGTCTTGTTTAGAGACAACAAACCACAGCGGCTCCTATTCACCTGCGCCGCTCCCGCTTACTGAAGAGCGTGGTTACGAGTTCCTGTGACGCAGTTTCACATATACCTACTGCCAAAGGGTATGAATGGTGATACAAGTGATCACTGTAAAAGTTTATTATGTTCCTCGTCCGCTAATTCTGTGAACATTTTGAAGTTTGACGTTCAAACCGGTAATGATGCGACGCAAACTGTCAAACATGACTAAAAATTTACTGAGATCTCAGTGTGTATCCACTAGTTTGGGTCCCACAATAATCTGATTGTTTCCTCGTATTTTGAGCTTCTGTGTAACATTCCGGAATAAAAAAAAAACTGAAAAAACTATACGTCACTTTACTTTTTTTCTGCCTTACAGACCAAATTGGTCTTTACTCCTGAACAGCAAAATTTCTGATTTTAATTAGAAAAAACTTTATTCGTAATTGGTTGGTCCTAATCAAACCTAATTTTGCCATACGCCTACGCAGGAAAAAAATACATCTTTAATATGCTGTGTGTGTGATAATGATGTGAAGTAAGATTTACTTCGATTATTAGTCTACTCACACGGTAATGTATGCCATCATATTCAGCAGATTTTGACTGTAAGACGGTGTGTTATGAAAACTGTCACCTTTTGGTTGCATTTAACTACAATGAGGTGGTGGTTTTCTTAATCCCGTTCAGAGAAGAACATTTATAATATCGCCTTGAATATGGCTTTAACGTGTTGAACATGGTTTCAATCACGTCACAAGAGACAAGATAGCTGCATGGTCTTGTTTGGAGAGATGTTTTTGTTTAACTAAAGCCCAGTCTACACCGAAAAAATAACAGTAACAATGTTAATACCAAAATGTTAGTTACAAAGTGTTATCAACTAATTCTGATATAGTACAATATTTTATAGCAATGTTGATAGCAAATGTGTTATTAACATTGCTGAGAACACCAATGTTACTAACAAAGTTGTAAGAATGATGAACGGAAGTTAATAACCATGTTGATGACAAAAATTCCGACAAAATTGTTGATAACATTGATAGTAACATTTGTTACTGATAACCTTTGATCTAGATCTTAGAATAGGTCGGGAAAAGAATGTTGTCAACAGTGTTGGCGACAAAGTTATTAAAATGTTTCTAAAATTCACAACTTTTGTTGCTAGCAAATGTTTTCAACAAAATGTTAGTAATAAATGTTACTAACATTTTTATAAATGTTTTAAAATGATAGTTAATAACAGAATGTTGGTAGCAATGTTTATAACAAGATGTCATCAATTTTCAAGTATTTTTACATCGTTAATAACTTTGTTGAAAACACATGTCATTAGCAATGTTAGCTATTATTGGTGTAAACTAGGCTTTAGGTATACACTAGCACAATTTAACTGGTCAAGGTTATGCGCTGACGTGATAATTTAACTTATAGGCAGTAAGTTACAACCAATATTTGACTGTGTTCTCCTATGAGATCCGCTAGAATGATAAAAAAAAAAAATCAACAATCCAGGACGATTTTACACGTCTGTAGCTTGCAGATTGAATTTGCTACAAAAATTTTGCCGTGGATACTTGCTGCTCAACTTCATGTGCTTTTTTTAATGGCTTCTATCACGACTAAATGAATATACCCACTTGTCACTTGGATCAGCAGTGGTCTTAAACCAGCGGCCCACAGGCTAGTGTCGCGAGGAATTAAAAAAAATAACTGAGTGCCCAAATGTCACTTCTGAGATAATAAAGAAAAACTGTTTACAGTCATTCAGTAATCTATAGTAAATCGAAAAAAAAATTAGTATGATGTGATAAGTTTTACATTCAAACACTCAATTTGGTACACACATGTGCATTGCTAACGCACTGAGATATATACAGACTAAAACAGAAATAGGTTATGTACCAGGACACTTGCGTTCTAAAGGAGATTAAGTATCAAACTACAATTAAATGTATTCACAATTAGACTGGAAAAATTTTGCCGGTCTTGCAGATAAACTGTAAAAAATACCGGTGAATATTATCGTAAGAATCATTTTATAGTTCGTATTCATTATTCTGTTTTAGTAGGCTAATACTTATGACATAAAATTATTCGATTACCTTAGTATGAATGTTACTCGCAATACCCTATTTTGCCCACTGACCGAAATTTTTACCCGCAACGCGTTTTGGGTATGTCGTAATGTGCACTACGCGTTCTGGGTATTTTTTTCGGTCACTAGGCACAACGCGTTGTGGTAAGTGTGATATGCGCAGTACCCGAAGCAGTATTCTTTTTTGCATTGCGGTCACTACAAATTGTCCACAATCCATTGTGGGTAGAGTTCATTTACCCACAATGCGTTCTGGGTGTTAACAAATTACCCACAACACGTTGTGCGTAATATTCATTTACCCACAGCGCATTCCGGGTTTTTGCTCTTACCCACAACGTGTTGTTGTTTTAGTAAGTTATTCATGAGATTGTTTGATTATTTTTTTACCATTCCTTTAATTTTTTGTGTGTTATGTTTTTATTGCGGTTTTTAATAAGTAATAAAACTATATTACATCAATATAAAAGTACAAATGAATTAAAAATAATTTAAGTTGAAACGGTTACAACATTAGTTGTTATGTTTTGTTAGACGTTTTTATATGTAATAAAACATTCTTACAGCCTTGGGAAAATACAATAATATTCAAAATACTTTTCTTTAATACCGTTACAAAACCAGTTGTTATGTTTTACTAGACATTTTAATAAGTAATAAAACTTCCTTAAAGCAATATAAAAGTACAACAAAATTCAAATTACTCTCGGTTAATACCGTTATAAAAATTTTGCTCAAAACTTATACTTATAAATCAAATGTTGGTCCGGAACTGTAAGACATAAAAACACATTTGACTGTATATTTTAGTGCCTATTTAATTATTTTTACAGGAACTACTGCCGGGACATTTAGAATTACATTTTTTTTGCGCAAGAACACTTTTTTTACTGCATCCTTTAGAGCAGTCGCATCTCACAAAACCTGGCTTTGACTCTGTTGCAAACATAGCTTCCTGTCGTACAGTATCGTTTATATTGGGGAACATCACTAATTTCCATGGATTGGTGAGGAGCTAGCTGAAATTCGTTTCTTGAATACAGTTTTTCAAGCTTGACATGCTTAGTTCCAATAGAAACTACATTTGGCTCAACTTCTTCCATTAAACTGCAAGCACGTTACGGTGTGCCAGTCGCCCCCGATCCACTTCGGGAACATTTACTAAAATATTGTCACCGGTAGAGGCAGGCGGAAACTTCTTCCCTGATGTCTGAATCATCTTCTCGGCTTGCTCCTGTAATCCGAGTTTGCAGAGTTTGCGAGAACGCTCAGTAGCCGATTTCTTTGCACAAAGATGGCATAAAGGAATTTCGGACTGTGGAGTTGAAGTGCATGTTCGAAGCAGGGTATTTCTTCTTTAAACTGTTGGTCACAAACGAAGCAAACTCTAAGATTCTCCTCGGTTTCAATTGGTGTTACAACTTGTTGGTTGTCAATGTCACCCATGTCAGCGACATCTACATTTTGTTTATCTGTCTCATCAAAATTATGTGTAACATTTGAGAAATATTCTTCAAATGGTTTTTCCGTGTCAATCTTTCTGGCTATTTCAGATGACAGGCAAGAATTATGCAAACCATTTTTCTGCGGAAAACCGAACAAAGCTTCATAAGGAGTGCTCTTAATTCCAGCGTGGTAACTGCAATTCTTTGAACGAATCGAGTTCCAGAAGTCCGACTTGAAGTATCGTCGCCTTTAATCCAAGCTACCAAACTGTCTCGGACGTCTGTACTTGCTCGTTCGACGATGTTTTGGCTTTGAGAGTAGCGCACCAGCACGGTGGCCGGATTGTCAGACCTTTCGCCGCCCACCAAGGCGATTCGGGTTCGATTCCCGGCGGGATCAGTCCCCGGATTTTCGCATGTGGGAATCGTGCCAGTCGGTGGGTTTTCTCAGGGATCTCCCGTTTCCTCCGCCCCTTCATTACGGCGCTGCTCCATACTCACCTCATGTCGCTCCTCACCAGCGCTAAAGACCTCGATGTTGAGCGCTGACCAAAATTTCTTACACACTCGACTCCCAACGGGGTTGACTGGGATCTTGGAATCATGCCGGACGAGGATACTGACACTCGGAATTTCTTTGGGATCTCCGGGTTTCCTCCGCTCCTTTATTCCGGTGCCGCTCCATTCCCATCACCCCTCGCCAGAACTGAAAGAGTTCGCCAATATCACTTAACAACTGCAAACAAGCATAAGTAACACATTTATTGTAAGTACCCTGAACCGTAAGGGAATACAGTATTTCTACCATAGCCTGCAATCTCACTGGTAGATATGTTCATACAATACATTGCAAAACTTTTTATCTTTAGCCAATAGTTTTCGTGTCAATGCGGTTATGTGTAGAAGGCATGCAGTTTGTGAAGTGAATTTTAATGTAACTTATTTTCATGCTACTAGTTACCGTGCGCGTTAAACTTTGCGTGGAAACTGTATATACGTTATCAGTGGGAATAATTTGCATAATTGGAAAATTGGTTGTTTCCTCATAAAAGTAACACGCGACTTTCGCATGCTACCTATAGAATTGAAAATGTTCTGTTCATAAAAAATCTGACAGAATTTATATTAGTGCCTGATTTTTAACAGTATATCGAAGTATAAAGGTGAAGGCATTCAATTAAAAACATTTTTAAATCCAACTGAACAATGATCTCAAAGTTTTTGCATTTTGTTTAAATCGGTGCGACAGTTTTATTCAGTCATTTGAGTTCTGCGCAAAATTCAACGACATGTATAAATAAAAGAGAGAAAGTCCTTCTTGCAGATTCTTATAATGTTTCTATTCCCGACAACTACGCAGTTCAGTTCAAAATAAAATCTCCTGTAACCCTATACTTACATTAGCAGGGTCTAATTTTGTACAACTATCAGTTACGTAGCATTTAGCTACTTCATTTTGGAAAATGTTAGATTTATATTCTGAAGTATCTCTTAATACGGAAATTTAGTTTTAATTATCACATGCAAAAGCACACTCATGAGGAAACATTTAAGCAGCCAACTCAGGTTTACATGAAACAACATTAAATCAAACAATAGCCAAATACGATGCGTTAAAGGAAATATGCAAGTGAAGCTCCGTAGAAGATACGACAAATATATCTTCATAACAGCGTTCCTAACTTATTGCACAAGAAACTATGCTACATTGTATATATCGCTATAACAGTAACGCTTTATTAAGAGGGCGTGGTTTATAATTCAACGCTAAAAGCATTAATCTATAACTGTAGGTTTCTTGGCGTTAATTTGCGAAAATTAAACAATAGCAATCCTAGACAATAGTTTCAGCCAACGTTTTAAACAAAATAGTTTCCAGTGTTACGAACTTCTGAGGCACAATATCTGACGCTGGAACCTCGTGCATTTAACTGCGGTGCAAGAGATCACGTGTAACGAATGAGTAATTTTTTATTAATATTTACTCATAAAGTTGGCAAATACCATTACCTAGGATTGTCACTGAGTAAAAAGCGTAGAAATCAATTGATGTTTTCAGTGTTTATTTGTCTACCACACACTCTTAAGAAGAAATATAATACCTCATTGTGGTGTGTTTAATTGCACATGCTTGTTTTCCAGGACCTGGCAATCAAGCAGATGAAAGACGATAATTTGGATTTTGTTATTGCGCGTAAATGCGGTTATAGGCGTATGTAAACGGTTTCACACCTACTTTGTGATAAAAAAAATGTGTCTTAATGTTACAGATTTTTTCGTTGAATTACTGTGCGATTGCAAATTGTTCCAGAGTCCACATCCCGTATTCGCGAATTACCTGGGAGCCTGTATAAAAATAAATGTCTGTAACGTATGCGTTTCTATACCATTCATCTGATTGTGATGAAACTTTGGCGAGATATGCATGCGCCCGAGAAGGTTTCAGCCAAAAAAATGTACGTATTAGGGAGGTGGGTAAAACGGGGCTGAGGGACATAACGAGTTACCCAAAAAATTATTGAAAAATTTTTCTTCTTCGAAATGTTTCTAAAAAAGTATTTAAAGATCCTTAACATAATTTTGCAAAATTTAGAATTTTCAAACATTTTAATTTTATTTGGAAACTTAAAAAAATTACCATTATTTAAAAATTTTAAAAATTAGTATCAGTATTAATATGATTGCTTATATGAATTTTGAAGTGCCGAAGAGCTTTTATCAGAAACTTTTTATATTTTATTTATTTATTTCGAGAAAATGCAGTTTTGAAAAGGAATTGAAACTGTAAATAAGCATTGTTACGAATAACTTAGACTAATTTTTTTCTTAATTCAAAGAAGCATTGAACTGAAAACCCCGCGAACGATGTCACGCTTAGTAGCTAGTCAAAAATACGTAATATTCTATGCTGAACTGTCATATACGCTTACTGTTTTTAGCCTACTTTACAAAGGAATACGTAGCCTTATGAGATCACCTTCCTGTCTATGTGTCTGTATGTGTGTGTGACCGTGTGTGTTGGTGTGTGTGTGAGTGTGTAGGTGTGTGTGTGTCCGTGTTTATATGTGTGTTCCCCACTCCAACTCCCTAAACTCTTTTGACTCAACGCACACTATATAATAAAATTTTGTACACATATAGCCTACTACTCAGTAACCTGACTTGACTTTAGTATATTTCGGTAATGCCCTGTTTTTTATTTTTAAAATAGTGGGCATTTTCAGCAATTTTCGGTTAAGTCATGTATCTAAGTAACCGTATTTTAGAATTTCATCAAACTCAGTAAAAAAAAAAAAAAAAAGAAGCTAGCAATATGAATTGACTTCTCTGTATTTCGATAGTATTGTAAACATAGCTTCAAAATGAGGGCCATTTTTAAATTTTTAACATATGTCATATATGAGGAAATATTTCATCAAATTTCATGCAACTCAGTACCGCACTCTACTTCTTTTTTTTTTTTTTTATTTCGATCATACTTAGTTTTTTTTAAGTGACCATGTTTACATTTTTATCTTATAATTACATATATAAGGAAATATTTTTCCGAATTGCATTAAACTTAGTACACATATACTACATAGCAAGCGAACTTGACTTTTCTGTATTTCGTTCATCAGGTGTTCATATTTTCAAAAGGGTAGCCATTTTTCTATTTTTATCATATGACATATCTCATGAAATATATATCCAAAGTTCAACTTAGTACACATATACTACTTAATAACCGGACTTGCCTACTGTGTATTTCGATCATCCTGTGTTCATCATAAGGGCGGTCATTTTTATATTTTTAGCATAGTATGTCATATTTGAGAAAATGTTTATCCGGAGTTCATTAATCTTGGAACACATATTTTACTTAGTAAGTTCATTTTACTTTTGTGTATTTTATTCATCCTGTGGTCATATTTTTAAAAACGGCAGCCACTTTTCTATTTTTAACATACGACATTTCTCACGAAAAATTGTTCTGAATTCCATAAAATTTAGTACGCGTATACTACGTAAGTTAACTTGACTTTTGCATATTTTGTTTATGATGTATTTACATTTTCAAAAATGAGACAAATTTTTATAGCATAGTTTGCTGTACCTGAGGAAACAATTTCCCATTTTTATTCATGTTGGTACACGTATTACTGCTTGGTTAGCTGACTTGACTTATATGTTTTTGTTCACTTTATATTAATATTTTCCAAACGGCAGTAATTTTTACATGTTTAGCATAACTTGACATATCTAACAGAAAAATTATATTTTGGAATTTTATTAAACTCAGTGCACATATATACTTAGTACGCTGACTTGACTTTTGTGTATTTCGTTCTATTTTTAGCAAAATATGACATCTCAGGAAAAAAATTTTCGAATTTCATCAAACTTGGTACACATACATTTATTAGTAAGCTGCCTCATCTTTTATGTATTTTCTTCCTTTTGTGTTGATATTCTTTAACAGGCGGGTATCTGAACACTTTTTCCGAATAGGCTACTCGAAATGTCAGGATAAATTTTTTTCAGAGTTTCATCAAAATTTTAATTTGAGTTATTATTTAATGATCTTATATGTACGTAAACGATCTTAACTTTTACAGTTGATTTGTACCTACTTTATCAGTTATGTTGGTAACTTCTTGTTTTGTTACTGATGCTTACCGTTAAAATTTTGGCAACGCAAAAGAATAAAACTGCTATGTCTGCCCAGAAATAGTTTCCTAAGATATGTTTAATTGCCTGTTTTGAAGCAAAATAAGCACGGCTGAATTTCTGATAGAAACGGATGATTTATGTAAGTTATTATTTTTTTAAATTAAAACCTCTACTAATTTTTTAACAACATAAATGCGTTAACCTACGTTTACCTACCATGTTTGAGATAAGTAGTTCTTTATTTAACTATACAGAAAGGCATTCATTCTTTAAATACTATATTAAACCCCTCCAACTTAGTAAACAAGTTAAAACTTACATTAAAAATTTAAAAAAAAAATACTCACAGGATACTAAAATATTTCAAATCGATCAGACCTGTAAAAGTGATCACATTCACTCAAGAAACTATAAAAGAGCTGACGATCTTTAAACGGCTGAACAGATTTCCTTGAATCATAGCTAAGGACTCTCTCGATCAAGTCACCTTTCAAACAAAAAAAATAGCTAAATCAAAATCGGTTCATTCATTTAGGAGCTACGATGCCACAGAGAGGCACGTCAAACTTATTTCACCCCTCTTTTTGCATCGGGGTTAAAAACAATTTTTTAAGACTGCATTATATCGATATGTAATTGCCATAGCCTATACGAAATAACTATACAATACAGGCATGCGCTGGTATTGGTTGCAGATCGATACTAATTAAATGACTTGAAGTTTCTCAGTGAAAGCGTTGCGATGACCTGCACGTCAGATAAGAGCTGAGCGCATAGAGGCTTGAGGTGCCTGCCAGTGTTATCCTTATCGCTCCCTTAGATTTGGTCTTCAAATGCGGAAACATTCTCCATGATATGACCACCGACATAATTAACAAGTATATAAATACTGTGTAGAAGGGTACACATGGATCAGGGTGTCGCACCCCATAAGCACATTTATTACTATACTCTATCCATCCTAAGGTTGCAGCTAATACATTCAAGTGAATGACAATAATTTTATTGCACAGAATACATATAATTTGATAAATTGGGAAATACGAGGAAAATGTATTACGGCACAATCACAAAGTGAGGAATCAAGATAAATTACTTTATTTCGCTAGCAATTTTTATTTCTGTTCTGCTACAACCTTAGAGTAAACAGTGTTATAGGCACCCGTATGCCTGACACGAAATATGACCTTACAATGGAGTGGCATATGAATGGGAAGGGCGGGGTAAACCCGGCACGATTCCCGTATACGAAAAGCGAAAGACCGACCCCACCAGGAATTGAAGCTTGGTGGGAGGCGAGCGCTCTAGCCACTGCGCTAACAGCGGCTCTTGACCGCCTTAATCTAAAAGTGTCTCAAGGTAAACTTTAGTGACATTCGGAATTTCCTATCACAGCTCCTAGGCTATACCGTGTATTCGATATATCCAACCATTACATTTAACAAGTTTACATTGCTGTTAACGTTTTAAATGCTACGTGCAATTTATGAGCTTAATTCAAATTAAGATGTTTTTAACAATTTATTGTTCATGGGCTTGCAAAAGCCAATAGACGTAAATAATGAAAGTATGAGCAATATTCACTGATATAAATTTTTTATTTATTATTAAATGGGTAGTTATTATTATGTTTATCTTCGCGAAACAGAATTTAAAATAAATTCCCATTTTCCTGTTGCATTGTAAAAATTATTTCTTGCAATTTTCCCGCAAAGTTATATAATTTTCGTACATTCACACAGTAATTTATATGAATATTTTTTTATATAATATTTAAGACATGTTACGTTAACCTATAAAAAAAAGTTATCAGTTTGTTTTTGTATGACTAGTTACAAAAATACACTACACTAAAACAATTTATTACCTATACTATTGTTAAAACTCTTTAGTTGATAGCGCGTTGGATTTGGCTTCAGTTTAAAACTACAAGGATCAAAAGACCTATACGTAATATTATTTTAAGTAGTAAAAATTTATTATGGAATCTGAAAATATGTCTCTCCGTACAATGCAATAGCGTGTTTCATTTAGTTGTATACTGATATATTAATTGACTTAATGTTCTGATCATCGTATAAAATTACTGTTTATGGAAAGCCTATATTTAATCATTTCTTCGGTGATTTATTTTTAAAAAAAATTACAGTCAGCACGCTGAAATGCAGATCGTACAGTAAGTAAAAAGAAGAAGTCTTGGTTGAAAGCCGTGGATGAAAATTAATTTTTATTGAATAACCTGCTAAGGTTCTCGCAAATTTGTACTAATCTTCTATAGACAGCCTTTTCTACACATCATGCATTCTGATGGTTTTTTTGACGGCTTTATCTTTTAGCGAATTTTTTCAACCATACACAAATTTTGACGACTTGCGATACCTTATATTTAATTTGTCTCAAAATACACAATTAGTACCTATCAAATTTGATGAAGGTTATTGTAATAATAAGTTTTTAATTTCGCGAAGATGATTGCTGATATTAAATTATGATCTCGCTTATTTATACAGTATACTTAAAATATTCTCACAATAATTTAAGTAGCGAAGTTTCACAATTCTTCACTAGCTCACAGCTTCAGTCTGCGGCATCTGTTTCATTCCTCCCAAACTGTTCCTAATTTAAGTAATGTTTAAGCTTTAGTCGGTGTTTAAAATTACACTGGGGTTGATTAGGAGAATTTAAAAATTGTTATTTCTATACATGTCCACCAGAAGCAAAAATTAGTATATTTTCATTTGATTGATCACAATATGAAATTTATCATGGGTAATATTTATCATTCAGGTGTGTCACAAGTGGAAACAATTTTTTATTTAAATTGCCAAAGTCGCCCTATTGTTTCCCGACTCATAAAATATGTCTCAAATTACCCAAGTTTTACGGTATTTCATATCATTGGCTTACCATTTACATACACAACCACGCGCGCAAAAATTACACCTTCAATACAATAATGGCAGCGAAAGTAGGCTAAAAAGAAATTCAATTCATTATACGCACATATTCTCAAGTTAAAACAGCATTTTTTATTTGCACTCAATTTTAGAGCAAAAATATTTCTTTGTCGGTTTTTAATGAAACATGTTAGGTTATATATCACTTAAAGGGGGTAGGCAACAACATGTATTAGCTGCTACATGTCAAAAATATATTAAATGTTGTAGCTGCATCGGCTTGTTCATTTTATATGCTGCAGATGTTATTACGCGAGAAACGATAATGCTTATACCAGTCTTTTATAACTATAGTAGAAAGGGGGAAAAAGTTTATCGCCTTAAACGAAGTATCTGGAATAAAAATTGTATGAATGATATCGGTCCTAAAAATAAAATAAAAATATTTATGTAATAACGGTATTAACTACGCGTTATACACAACATTTTACTTAATTAAAAAGGCCGGCCCTGTATTTTATTCTTAGGTATATTTGTAAGTCAGACTTACTTTACAGCGATTCTTTAATTTAAAGGGCATAATTTTTATTACATTTCATAGGCCTAAATTAATTAACGAGATCATTACTCAACAGTTGAATACACTTCAGCAGCTTGGGGGGGGGGGGGAAAGTGATAAGTGAATTCTTTCCGGTACACCCTGTGCTCAACATCACGCAGTTCGCTCTTTTTCCGCAAGCACACGTGGCGCTGCCTGTACGAGACCTGGTAGAGTCTGCTCTCTAGCGGCCGCTCTTGGTACTGCGTACGTTTTTTTTAAACGAAGTCGGTCGTTGGAAGCGTGGTTCGAAGTTGTTCGTTGACCTCGACTGCATGCTTTCCCGCCATCATTGTGTGACGAAGTAAACATGATCTTAAGTGTACTACGTATGCTCTTGTTACTTTATGTAACACGCGCGTGGAATTTAAGAAAACATAATGAAAATCATTACTAAAAAAAAATACTGTATTTCTTGTGGAGCTCACATTTGTATACTGAAAAGAAAAAAAACTTTAACGTATTCAGCTGGAATGAATATTTATCTTTGCAATAGTATATACAAATTCATGATTACGTATGAACCTTAAATGGTTATTTAATTACTTTAATAATTGTTACTTTGTTTTATTACATTCGTAAAATATAGGTTTCGTTTACTCTATAGGCCTAATAGTTTCAAGATCATTTTAGTGAAAGTAAAATAATTTAACACCAGCCATTTGTTTTCGATTAGTTGTTATTGAAGCTGATCGTGAAAAACAGACTGTGAAAACTGTAAAGCAAATTTTTGAACCTCTGCCCCTCCCCTTTTATTTTTTCTTCATCTTCTTCCAATCCTCATCGCACCATCCCTCTATCTTCCGCTCTGGAGCCAAATGGGGACAACGTTTAAAATATTTGAACATTTGTTTTGTTTCTGAAAATGCTTTCCTGCGCCTTGTAAAAGCAGGAACACAAATGTTATTCCACTGAAGTAAGTTTTTGCTGGTTATTCTTAGCATAAAGAAGTGTTTATATGAAAGCAAGATTATTTCGTAACCCAAACTAAACGAATCAAAAACTAGGAAACTCAAATAAAAGTAATACTTTTACATGTAATGTACGCGTAAATTTTTTTTGTTTGTTTTAAGATTCATATCGCATTTTGAGCCGGTTAAGATCTTTATCAATTATCATATATAAGTCTATGTATAAATGAAGTGGTAAGGGCAGTCCGATAAGAAATTATGAACGGCCATAGCAAAATAAATTATAAACAAAATGTGTAAACTAAGCACATTTCACAGAGTGAAAACCTCGGCCGAAATAAAATTGTTTGGAGCAGACTAGCAATGTAAAAAATATTCCTGATGTTCTAAGCAACCATTAAAAAAAATATTGTAAAGAAGAATTTTATACATATTCATTTACGGAAATTGCATGGAGGATAGTAGGAAGCCTTGCACGGACAGACTTTGGTTTGTATGACTCGGTTCAAGTAATTTTGGCGTGAAAAAGTTATTATGTAATTAGTAATATACGTACATATATAAGTCCAATTAAATGAACATTTTATTTATTTATTTATTTATTTTTTTTTTTCACGAAGTGTTCGGCCATTGGCCGGTTTACAACAGATCGTGTTCAAACAGATAAACAACAAAAATTACATATAGTTGATGTTATATTATTAAACTTAACCCTGTCAATTATTGTAACGTTAGTGACAGATTAGTTAGATAAGGTGACATTTATGTTTACGTTCCATTTATCTTTAACAAACAATAAAGTCTAAAAATTCAAAATTAGGCTAAACTTACAAAAACTATACTATTAATCTTAAGACATATTGTCCAGAAACCAGTCTCACAAGTTGCCATTATTTCGGTTTATTTTTGTTGTGTCAGCAGAAATCGTTTAAGTTTCTTTCTGAAAACGACATCGTTACTGGATTTCAAATCCTCCGGCAGAGCATTCCACTGACTGCAAGAGAGGTAGCTGAAAGATTTTTTTAATGTTGAGCTTTTATGTTGTGAAACTAGTGAATCCGTTTTGAACCTAGTTTGATATGTGTGCTGTGGTTCTATTTTCAAGGATGGAAATAAAACTTATTATACGGGTGCCCAATATGACGCTACGTGGTAATAGTCCCTCATGTAAGACCCATAATCTGTACCATTCGATATGTTTTAAGTAAACAACTTGGCGGGTAGATAACATCATGAAACAACGGGCAAGATGGTGCAGATGTGAAATACTGAACTCACATTCGGGAAGTCGTGTTTGCAATTGCTATTTTCGCCATCCTGATTTCTGATTTCTGTTTTCCACGGTTTTCCTAAATCAGTTTAGAAGGCCGATAATATAATTATTTGTGTACCATGCTTTACCTATGATGCATCTTTCGTACGTCGGATTTGCTGTGAAGAGGATAAAATCGGTTACCATTATATCAGAGTAAGCTAGTAGAACTGACAGTGTCGTACTTTTGAAGCTCGATATGTCTGCGATTTTAATACATTGGTAAACCTATTCCTAAAACTCTATTTTTGTCATTTCTCACAGGATAGGCAAAATCGTGCCGCTAGTCATACTTAATATAATACAGATAATAAATAGATTTTATTATTTTTCACCCGCAGTTCTTCATGAGAACCCAAACGTGTATCCATTTTTATGAGAAATAGCTTAGTAAATTGAATCAAAATTCAACAATTAATTCAACAAAAATAGAAGACTTAAATCTTTCTTAGCTGTTGCAAATTATTTGGTTTGGTTTAATTCATTACTGACTGACTGCGTGCATAAAATGGTAACCAAATAGTCCATTCATCGATAAGGTTGGAATGGGTAATGTTAGAATTTCATTATAATGTGTTTCATTCCTGCCCTCTCACGAGACAAAACATGACAAGTCAGTTTGGCAATTTGTGTGTAAGTCAGATAAGTAACGAAAGTCGAGTTAATGCTGGTGTTAGCAGGAAATACATTTTATGAGAGCGCACGTAATATCATGTCAATTCAGTAACAGGTTGAAATTTATTGAAATATAGTTTAGGACTGTATAAATCTAGGCATTTTCAGAGACTTTATTACAACTTTAGATAAATGATGGTGACATCGCAAGCTAATTTTGGCGACATAAATACAAACGTGGACGTATTTAAGCATCAAAAGTCATAACTGTGACGCGTCTTACTTATGGCAGGGCAAAAATAGAAATGTAATCGACCCACTGACGAATGCTGGGATAGTTCCTGCACGCCATGAAGATTTCTTCGCCTTTTCCAGACTTTCAAGAGTCACTGATTCCGTGTATGATGACCAATCTGTTGACGAATCATATAACCCTGCTACACTATCTACTTGCAGTCATAAATAATGAATTTAGCCAAAGAAAATTATTGTAGTGCTATTAATAATGCCAACACAATAACACAAACTAATAATCACGACTTCGGCTCATTGAAAACATTTGAAATTCTGTCCATTTAACACATATAAACATAGTTTCCATTTGCTCGCCAACTGTGCTGTTCACATTAAAAATCAATTTACTTTATATATAAAATTATCGTCCATAGTACATAAATGATATTTCGTTGTTCCCAAATAGTTTCATTTACATCACTACTACCTCTCCTGTGCACATCACTCTTTGTTACATCATGTGTCTTTTTTTTTTTTTTTTTTTTTTTTTTTTTTTTTTTTTTTTTTTTTTTTTTTTTTTTTTTTTTTTTTTTTTTTTTTTTTTTTTTTTTTTTTTTTTTTTTTTTTTTTTTTTTTTTTTTTTTCGGGAATTAACTTAGTTCTGGAGTTCAGTGTCAGCAACACACCGTAAACTGGGGTTACTTTGACTATTTTCGGGGTTACTTGGACCATTCAACATATTAGTTTTCGGGTTTTCTGGTAAATAAACAGATAATCTGAGCCGAACATTTAAAATAATTCCTTTTATCCTTAAAAGTACTGTTTGAAACTTTCGTCACTGAGGAAAAACCAAAGTTTTGAGTGATCAAAGTAACCCTGGTTTACGGTAACTTCTTGTTGAATGTTACATACACTCTTCTGTGTACAGTATCATAGCCCAGGGTGGTCGTCGCGTGAACCTCTTGTTCATAATTAGCTCATCAAATACAACTTTGAGGACGTTCACGTTATAAAAATTCATAATTTAAAATTTGCTCGCCAAAGTGTTCGTTTTATAGAAGTTACTTGCATGTGCCTACATTTTCCACTTGTTAAAATTGTTTAGTTCTCATAGTTTTTCCACAGCGGCATGCCAAAGTTGGAATTTACAAGTTACGCGAACACAGTAGGCCTAATAACAAAAACCGCGTGACTTACTGGAACGAAATAATTTACACTGAAAGTATGTATTAAGGGCCACATGGATATATATTTAAAACACTCAACAAAGTAATTTAGTATTTTTAAAAAAATTTAAAAATAAAGTAATTTGTCATAATTTTCAATTTTTTTTTAAAATTTCAAAGAAGTACAATGTGTGTTTTTAAATCTCTTATCATGTTACCCGTAATATATAATTCCAGTGTAAATTATTTCATTTAGGTAAGTCACTTTATTTTTGTTATTCCTATATTCCCGTAACTTGCAAATTTTGACTTTGTCATGTCGCTATGGGAAGACTGTGAGAGCTAAAAAAAAAAGTTTACAAGTGGGAAACGTAGTCACACGTAACGTCTATAAAACGAACACTACGCCAAGCAAATATAAAATTATACATTTTTGCCACGTGAACGCCCTTAAGGTGTCCGCCTGTCCAGGCAGCCCAGCGGAGTGCAGGTCTTCGGCCGTTAACTGATTATTTGAAAACTACTCATTGCACATGAGATATAGCTTCTTAGGAACAGCAATTAAAGAACGTTGCACGTACGTATACCCATTGCAAGTTCACCACTACTCATTAAAAGCGTATTTTCCAGCGGCCAAAAATAGCGAAAATGGGTGTTTTTTTTTTTCTATCTTTAATTAGGTAGGCCTACGTACATCTAGCCGCAGAATCTTTTAAACTGTATAGAGGTAAGCAATACACCTTTACCTTTTAATAATACGTCATACCTAGAGACACTGGAAAATCGCGGGAATAGTTGGCTGTTTGCTAGGCTCCAACGTGATGTATATAACACTGAATGTTTCGTATCAGCATTGGCTATCGTTTAATTGTAGCATTGTTTCTCTCAACAACAGGCCCAGTTAGAACTGCACAGCTTGAACACACAGCATGTGCGATTCGCCACAAAACTGTTCACTCGTGTCACGGTTAATATACAATAGTTTATTGGAAACTATGCTAAAAATTTTCGCGATTTTCCAGTGTCTCTAGTCATACCATAATAGGGTCAGCACTGGAACATACAGGCGAGTTGACGGCGAGAATAGGCTACTTCACGTCAGATTAGTGACTTGCGTCTAGAGGCTAAAGCGAGGCGTGATGTGCGAGTTATAGCCTCGAACGTTACAAATATATTCACCCAGACGGACACCTTAAATTTGCAAGACTTCAGGGAAAAAATATATTTTATTTTATTTCCTAGATATTGTTATCGCGTGAATTAAACCTACCTTGGAAACATCTAAAGTGGTCGCTAGCATTTAACTTAATCAGTACTTTTTAAGGTCGTTCCCTGATTTTTCTCTTTTTCTGGCATTTATTTTTTTTCGCCATACTAAAATATATTTCTAGCCATCTGGCTTTCATGTTTAGTAGAAATTCACTTAGACAATTATTATCTATTGTAGTAGAAAGTCGCCCTTTGAATAATTTTTATTTCTGGCCTCGTTTAGTAGTTCACATTTTAGTTTTCTAACTGCCTATATTAAGCAAGAGAGGATAAGTTTTCACCGCCTCCATTTTTGTTCTTTTTTTCCCTGTATGTGACACACCCACTAGTCTAGCGCAAGCAAAAGAAGCGAATTGTGAGAAAGAGAGTAAATGCATTTCCGAATAGACATGTAATGTCTGTTAAAAATTTTATGGGAAATCAAAATTCTATAAAATCCATTCCCTAAGCTTTTAAACGTAATTTATTACTCACACTGCGACTTGATTTATTCAAATTACATTACATTCAACTTTAGCACATTTTTGCTCATGGACGTGTGTGAATTGGAGCCCATCGGGTGATTTAAAAATCGTACCAGTGTTCTTCAGAATGTAAGCAAAATTTTAAGTTTACAATGCGACGCAGCAATTACTTGTACCAAATATCGTTTGACCTGTAGACATTACTGTACCCCTAATGTATCTTCCCAGAACAATACAATTTTATTTTATTGTATTTGTGAAGTAATTGACACCTAAAAAATTACTTAATGGCAATAATTATATTTTATTTATTTATTTTTAATTTTCAAATTATACTCTTGAACCTGTAGAAGTTAGTTATCACTTTAGTGTAGAGTAGTTTTTTTTTTCTATGTAGGTCCTGAAGCTTGCAAAATTTTTATTTTAACATGTCTTTATGGGAAAATTATGAAAGGTAAATTTTAATTCGACGAAAAATTCAACAGAAGTTTCAACGTCAGTATAAAATATTGTAACCTTTTTCTGAAAAACAAATATATTCGCAGTAACAGGAAGATTACAAACATCGTAAATAACTATCACATGGTTAGAGTACATTTAAATACAGAATGATAATATGTGTTGAGAATACAAGCGTGTATAAACGATCACAAGTTGCAACAACTGTATAACGCCGCGTGGTTTCACAGCTGCAGTCTGATTGCCAGCTTGTACGTTTATCGCAGTTCACATTGAAAAGTTAAGGGTACCGCCTACCAAGAGCAGTTTGGTGAGGCCCAGAAGACACCTAGCTGCAAGAGCGACCTTGAAGTGCGCATCAAATGACGTATCGCTACAAGGAATCCATCGCTGAAATAGCATGCAAGACTCCCGCCGAACCGTTTTTACTACGGGTAGGGACCCAGGTTTTACGCGAAAAGAATTTTGCCCCACTTTGTTTCAGTGCCTTACGCGCACATCTGCAGTTCTGCTTCGTGGTCAGTGATTGGATATTTTAACTGCCACGAGCCTAGGGATTGTACCGGCAAATCACAGCCGTGGGGTGTTGTAGAGACTTTATTGTAATTGGCTCAGACAAACGATATACGGCTCTTCATATAGACGCGCTGCCAATAATCATGAAGCAGAATTGCATTTGTGCACGTAAGGCACTGAATCTAAGTGGGGCAAAATTCTTTTCGCGGAAAACCAGGGTCCCTAACTATGGGACACTACGGTGAGCATTTTTATCGGCGGAAAGTCTGTAGTGTAGCAAAGTTCAATGCTCGTTTATATCTGAGTTTCGTTTCGGTGCACAAACCTAATCGATATCAAATTCTGGAACTACAGGTAAGTAGATCTGAACAAAGCTATTAAGTTATACCGACGTTACAGTACACAGGCAGTGTGTTCAGAAACATGTGAACACGCTTTGTTTGTCTATTCTTAACTCACGTACACACGTAGTACACTTACAAATGAGTATTAAAAAATATATAAAACCGTGGCCTTTGGGGCGGTGATGGGGGGGGGGGGGACAAGTGCGTTAAGTGCCACCTCCCTGGGCGAATCCATGGTTAGAGAAGGTGATTTATCGCGGGAAAAGTTGACTGTTTGCTAGGCTTCAATGTAATGTATTCCTTTCCGACGCTTTTATTTCCTTACTTGACTGGGCCAATGGTAATTATGTTTGCACTACGACTGGACGTCTGTGATTCGTCTGTAAACAGCTAGACCGTGTAACATAACCGCCGACCAATAATACATGACGCAGGACGCTACACTGATTTGCAGAATATTCTGGCAGAAAACATTCTCGCGATTTTCCATCATCTCTATCCATGGTTAGAGATGATGGTTTATCGCGGGAAAACTTGACTATTTGCTAGGCTTTAACGTACGTCCAGCTTATCAAAAGATTACTGGCTTTTCCTTGTACGCGAAGCTACTGCCCTATTTGACTAAGCCAATAAGAATACAGCTATTTTAATATTTGATGCACGTTATTGGTCTATAGACAGCTACGTTGTGTCAGTATTTTCAAGGCTATGTTGGCACAAAACATTTTCGCGATATACCATCATCTCTATCCATGGTACATTTTTAAGCAGGTACTGCAGTCTAGAAAGTCCGTTTTAAGCTATGTTGTTGGGTTTCGAAATTGTGTTTGTAATAAGTATGGTGGCGTAACAATGACATTCCCGACTAGTCCGAAGTGTTATTTTCTCTTCTTACATTGACACAACGAGCACATTTGAAATATTTCCGTGAAAAACGTTTTCCCTGCACATCATGGGCGCACCCAGGGAGGTGGCACGTGCCAAAGGAGGTGAAATTTAAAATGTTTATATAAATGTATATATGTACTAGTGGTACAGTACAGTAGCACATCCGCAGTACATGTGTGTTGAGACGTTATTGCAAGCAAAGTGTGTTCAGTTGTTTCTCAATCGATATACTGCAATGTACTATACTAGCTTAGTCGAGTTCCATCTCTGTAGTTTGCAGAATTTATCATTTATTAGCTCTTGTACCCTACCCAAGCGAAAATACCTGGTGCGCCCATGCTGCACATTACAACGCATTTGAAGCGTATGATCTTTGAAAGAAATGTGCAATGGGAGTGTATGACTGGATTTATTTGCTTGGACATACTCCATTGCTAGAGACATGCAAAATTCGCGTTGTCATTTGGTAGCAGACTAAACTTCACTTTCCTATACATAACAGAGCATAATCTGCGATTCAATTGGCCACGAACTTGTATGTGTTGTCATTTACATGTGTTACGTCTTTACAGAGATTGGCCTCTCTACTGTGTAAGCATTCTCCGCGGCAAGTCACGACAATACCAGTCAGCTGGAGACGTCGAACGAACCTATAGTCACTTGGAGTCTAGTCAGCTGTCAGAAAATAACGCGAATTTTGCATGTCTCTATCCATTGCGAAATAAATGACTGTCAAAAGAAACTAAAAATAAGACAAGAAAACATAAATAAGCAGAATATGCTTTAGTCATTAGGGTACATACACAACATGAAATTCCAAAACTGGAATCTGGTCAGATAAAACAATGATGACGGGAACAGATTCCCGAAACGTCGTTAATACTGACTGTTTGGAAAACTACTGTGTTTCATTTCGTCTCATCGTTTGTGTTGTTTGTTGTTTTTTCTGTTTGTGTCCGACATCTTTGTGTTTTGTTTAGTCTCATCGTTGTGTCGTTTGCTGTATTTCTGTTTGTGTTTTTGTTTCGTCTCATCGTCGTGTCGCATGTCAACTTGAGTTTCTTTTTGTTTATATTTTTGATATTTCTTTTATTTTCTGTTTGTTCCTTGTTTTATCTGACCAGATTCCAGTTTTGGAATTTCATGTTGTGTATGTATCCTGATGACTAAAGCATATTCTGCTTATTTATGTTTTCTTGTCTTATTTTTATTTCTAGTTTCCTTTTGACAGTCATTTATTTCGCAATGGAGTATGTCCAAGCAAATAAATCCAGTCATTTGTAGCGTATGACAGTCGATGCTCTTATGGACGAACCGCGACAACTTTCGATAATAATCGATTATCAATGAGGTCATTGCATTCAGGCTCCAGCTCTGTGGTAAGTTGGTATCACTCCCCAGGCGAAGGGACGCGGGCCAAGTGTCGCATGCGAGGAAGAGGAGGGGGGGGAGGGGGGATAGAAGAGACATAGGAGCGCGCAGAGTGAGAAGTAGGCTCAACACGTGACTTCCGGCGGACACTCGGCGCCATCACAAGCGCACAGGAAGTCGTCACACTGTCCCTACAGCGCTGCGGGAAAACAAACAACCTCTCTAGACGGCTTGACCTGTTATAAGTTCTCCCTTATCCTCGGCCAGTTCCTGTCGCTTGCACTCTGTCCATTCACAGGCTGCACAAACATCGTCTGTTTCACATTACACAGTCACTTCACACAAATACTGCGAGTGAAGGTAGGCCTTCAAAGTTGTGTCGTTAATAGGACCAACATGCAACATAACAACAAACTAAGTTCCATTACTTTATTAATATACAACATTACAATAACGTGGAAGTATGAAATAGTATATTTGTTTGAAGTTTACAGACATTATGATTTTATGTAAACGTGCTCCGATTACATTTTATGTGGTACATGACGGTATTCGTTGTCCAGCGTATGTGCTTCAAATTGGTGTACATTATTTAAGGAGTTATAACTATAAATTATTAAATTCCAACCGTAATTTTAAATAAAACAAAAGTTTAACAAAACCTCTCCTTTACGTTATTATTTTTTCGTCTATCTTATTACAATGTGAAATTTTCACGGTGACGACACATTTAAAGAAACAGTGTAGACTTACGTGAGGCACGAGTATTTCGCGTATTGGTTCATGGTCAGGTAGTTTTGATACACATTTGACGACTGAAAACCAATACGGAATAAGGAAATAAATAGTTGTGAACTCACGTGGTACCCTCTTATACGCTAAGAAGCCAATGAATACTCGACTGTGGCTGGTGCGTTTATAGGACTGTGAAATCTAAGCTGCTACAAGATGAATACGCGAAATAATCGTGCATCTAGACTTATGGTGTATCAAAGTGACATTCGTGTTAGCATTCCAGCTAACTCCGTTGTGTACGCATCCTATTTTTATACTGAATATTAATAAAAATGAGTGACAGATTTTGTGTATAAAGTCAGTGTCCCACTCCCATTTCGTGAAAAATATAATTGTGAAGAATCAACTGGAACACGGTCTTAGGAAGCTTTACTTACGAAAGTTGTGTAGACGTTTAAATGAGTCCCTAAAATTATTATCTGAAGTGTACTTCTTCTAACGGTCGAACAGTCGTTTTCATTGCATTTTTTATGGAGCTACGTACCATACGTGTGTTTCTATTTTCACGGTATCGAGTTGCATTGTCTTGGTCGCACGTAGAGGCGGTGAGACAAGCAATACTAGCACAAGGGTTCGTCCTTATTGAAGCTTCGCTTCTAGCATAGAATATTTATATCATAGGTTTAGAGGCCGCCAAGCAAGACTGGAAGTTCTACAAGTCTTTCATGGAGATAAGTGATCGCCACAGTCGTCAATATGCTATATATATATATACATACATGTATGTATATGTGCGTGTGTTTTCCCCCTCAAGCGTAGGCGAGAACTAAGAAAGAATTTTTCGAAATTCGACTCTTAAGTTTGTGAAATTGTCTGAAATGTGTTATTCATTAATTGTTAATATAGCTCGAACACGACAGGCTACTGACATGAAACTCAATTCCACGCTCATGCGTACTAGGCAATTCCTATATTTTTCGAAATTCGTTTATTAAGGGAGAGAAAATAATTGAAATATATTTTCAATTATTCGCTTAGCCTATATCTAGTAAACTCTTCGATATACAGAGTTTATTTTCGCTTTAAAATGATATTTACGTAAATACTAAAAAATCAATTTTTGGATTTTTCGAAATTAGACATTCAAGAAGTCAAAATGGGGGAAATGTGGCTTTTATGAATCGTGTATATGCTTTCATCCAGATTTCTACTTCAGTTGGATACGTATACAAATGTCTACGACAGGACCTCAAGACTTTTAGAAATTAGATAATTAAGAGGGTGAGAGTACATTGAACCTGTCAAGATATATTGGAGTGCTCTTGATTCAGAAAACGTAACTACCCAAAATACTATTTAAGAATATTTTTCAAATTCGATCCCGATGAAGTAAAGCAAAATGGTAAATTTTGATTTCGTTTCTAGGACCTGTATTACCACCTCCGGATAAAGTTCTAGATGTAACATATCTAGAAGATAGTCCAGAAAAGTGTATTACGACCGTCTGATATCGCTAATCCGAGAGTCTGTCTACTCAATAAGCTATCAGTTACTAGGACCTTTAGATAGGTACTTATCCAGAAGTTAATAGTGTAAGTGGAACAAAAATGGTGTCATATGTTTGTTAATCATGAAGTTGAGGTTAGGATTCAAGTTCGCAAAATAGAGACCTACTATTGAAAGTTTTGGTGACTGCAGAAAACATAATATAAATTATGAGATTATTAGTAATTATGTAGATATTTCAGCTTAAATTTTTTGTTGTGATTTATATTGGATTCGAACCGATTATTTATACTAATTTTTAATACTTAGAACTTAGTGACGGTAAAATAATTCTTTGTATACTAAAAAAACATTTCAAGATATGGAAAAAAAGTTTCCCCATATTCCTTACAAACAATTTGCTATTCATTAAGTGATGACTGTTTCATGTTTGTTTTATATTCGGGAATTTAATCAAATGTTTTGTAAATATTTGTAATTTGTTACGCCTATACAGTTGTGCAAGTCACCCTGTCGGCTTTATTTTAACCGGAATTTGTTGTGTTAACTTGCGCGAATTACTAAATTTAATTCGTCTGGCTCTATTATTGTATTTGATACATATATTTTAATCAATGATTTTCTTACTCATGTTGTAGTAACAGTGCAAATTTGTAATATTCGCGAAACCTTAAGCTACAACAACCCAACGAAACAAATTTCAACTAAAAAGTATAGTAAAGTTAGCTACATTTTTACAACCAACTTTTGAAAAAAAAAACCAAGTACCCCGAATATCTACCTAATAATTATCCGGTTACTATCCAGAGGTCGTAAATACACAATGGCTATAAGTAGCTGATGGCCTATCCAGCAGATAGTAATCGGCCAGCCGACATCTACGGAGGAGAAAATTAATTAAAAGGGTGGTGAAAAATGTTTTCGATGAATCGTCGATGTATGTTGAACCCAGCGGGTTGTGAAGGTACGAAATGTGTTCTTTATTTAATCATTGATTTTGCTTTAACCGAAGGTATTATAATCATGTTTTTCACTTCAATTCGAGTCTTATAAAATTGTCTAAATTTATATTTAAAGTTTTTTTTCGAAATTCAAAATCTAAAGGGGTAATGAAAATGAACGATATGAAGGTTTTCGAATAACACATGATCTGTATCTAACCAATTGAGACATCGAGGTGCGTTTTGCTTCGGAAAGGGCTTTACGTAAATACACTAAACATTATGTAAGTTACTGGATAAAGTACACCAATTACCAAGAGGAAAACTATTTTGTAAACCATTCAAGGAAAGTAATCCGAAAAGCAAGTACGATCTTCGAGAAATAAATTAAACGGAGTTACAGTTTGCAATTCTATTGATAAATATTGTTGTGCGTAGGAAATTGATATTTTATTCATTAATTTTTATTTTAATGAAAACTTTTTACGTTACTTGCCACAGTTCTTTTTAATTCCAGTCTACGGTTCGGTAGGTTCGGAGTACGAATATCGTGTAAGGCTGTGCAAAGTGCAATTCTGACACCAAGGACTACAGAGTTGATGAAATTAGTGACATGTACGAAGTCGCTTAAAAAGGTAGAAATGGATTATGTACTAATAGGTTAAACTTGATCATCATCAGCAGCATCATACCTCATACGATCTCATAAGACTAAAGTCATTACTCTGTAACCGTAGGTTTCTTGAAGACAATTTGCGAAAATTAAAAAATAGCAATTCTAGACAATAGTTTTAGCCAACGTTTCAAACAAAATAGTTTCCAGTGTTACGAACTTCTGAGCCACAATGTCTGACGCCGGAACCTCGTGCGTTTAACTGCGGCGCAAGATATCACGCGTAACGAATTAGTAATACTGGATAAATATTTACTCGTACAGTTGGCAAATACAATTATCTAGGGTTGTCGCTGAGTATTTTATTCATATTAGCTTCGAAAAAAAGCTTAGAAATTAATTGATGTTATCAGCGTTTATTTATCTACCAAGCACTCTTAAGGTCTGGGCACCAGTAACGACACTACAAAACCTTAACGCATTCAAACCCCCAATGGTACTAAGCTTGAAGTGAAAGTTTTGAAAACCTCTGTACATAAAATGAAGTGACCCACTCCATTCATTCACTCGTCAACGCACAGCCAAAACTGCTGGACCTATAAAAGTAAGATTTTTAGCGTAGCTTCTTCCCCTCACGGCGTAGGCACCCACTAAGGAAGGATTTTTCAAAAATTGAAAATGTAAGGGTTGAAAAGGAACAAAACGTGTTTTCGCGAAATTCTCGATAACTCTTTAACCTGATGATATATTGTTAACATTTTTACTTCAAAACATGGCCTAAGGAAGTGCATATTTCATAATTTTTTCGATTTTTCTAAAGTTGGATATTAAGGGGGTGAAACCCGTTAATTATGTTTTCAATAATTCCTCTATCTCTCTTAAACATCGAGGTGATCTTTGCATCAGAATGGTGCTAATGTAAATGTCTAAAAAGTAGTTACAGGATTTTTCAAAATTCGTCCTTGAAAGCCGGTAAAAAAAATGAAACTAGTTTTCGATTAATCGTCCTATCTTCTGAACCATTTGAGATATCGAGGTGATTTTTGTTTTAAAATGAAGCTTACGTAAATACCTAAAAAAGATTTTCAGGATATATGCTTTTTCCTTTAAAGTTTGCGGACGTAAATATATACAAACCAATTTAAGATAATTCGCAAATTAAAGACATACAGAGAATATAGTAACACCATCAATTAATACGTAATTAAAAATTAGTTACTCGTTTCTATAGTACACGCGGGCGAAGTCACAACGAGGCAGTTAGTATACCTATATAATTGCGGCCACAGTTCACACTTGTTTGCATTCCAGTATACTACTTATACTATCCGATTATACATCACATTTGAAAGGCTGCAAATTCCCTTTAGGTCTGATTTGTTGTAAATATAAATAAGGCCCATGTAAATAAATGTCTACGTAGTCTGATTCAGAATAAGACAATAACAGTTTGGTTATCCTTACGTTTGGTGACCGAACAGCTATTCTGGTGTACAAAGAGGTTCTTCAATAATTAAGGTAAGTGTTGAGCTATACATGCGGGCAAGGCCGTGGATGTACAGCCAACACAAAATAAATCATAAACGTACGAGAGTCAATTTCCCTCTGCATTTTGTAAGCGGGCTTGGGACCGTCTTTTGCCACATTAAAATAGATTGCTGCTTCTCCAGCAGAACTTTCGTTTAGGTTTTCTCATGGTTGGTTCTCTCGGGGTCCAGCCTCAAGACGACAAATCTACTGTCAGATTCATTCCTCTGCACGCACGCGACATACACACACACACAAATACACATGTGTACACACCGCAACAGACACACGCCAATTCATTTCCACGCACATAGACACATCCACACTACTACACACATGTAACACACATCAAGCTCACAACACAACCATCCCCTCAAACTTCCTAAACCCAAAGACTGACCCACACTTTTGGTTTTACTTCAACTTCCTCTACGTATAGAAAAAGGATTTGAGTACCTAGTTCGTAGATACCTCCTAGCAGTCTCTACAAGTTACGGCCGAGTGGAATGTACTGTAAGACTCCCCCCCCCCCCTTTTTTGCTGTTGCTTTATATTTTCTATGAGTATTTCCGTTTTTTCTACCCTAACGTTTTCTCGTTGCTTTAAAATATATGTAGGTTAATTCCGCCCTTAAATTTCTCGTTTATTCATATTATCTATGGGTACTCCAGTTTCCACCGTCCATAAACGTCGTCGTTGATTTGCATTTTCTGTGGGTATTCCCGTTTTCTGCACCCTTAAGTCCGCAATTGATCTGCATTTTCTATGTGTCCTCCCTTAAATATCACCGTAACTTTATACTCACCTTATCCTAGCCAGTGCTCATGAGCTCGGTGTTGAACACATACGAAATGTCTCCAATACACTCTGTCCATTACTAAGTGGTACGAGTCTTGACGTACTGCCTATTTTTCGAAACTTCAGGTCCCAGAATTCCAGTTCACAAGTACCTACTCTTCTACGTATAGCAACAGCAACAATTTCACTTGAAACCATTTAATTCATCAGTACGACCAAATTCTTGACTATAACAAAATCAGTTAGGTGCCATTTTACATGAGACGCCGAAATTGTATATATTTAGTTTTTTAATGCTGTGTTTTCATTCCTGTGGATATATTTCTTCGCTGCATTTTATATATTTATTTTTTATTTTCTTTAAATAAGGTAAGTGGGTTTTAACGTCTCGTCGATAGCGAGGTCATATGAGCCGGTGACACACAACTTGGTTCAATGACAGGAGCTGGGAGAGGAGTTGGCATTGGCCTTTGTTTAGGAACCATCTCTACGTTCGCCTGGAGCGATTACGGGAAACCAGGGAAAACCGAAATCAGGATTGCCGGAGCCGGGGATGAATCTGGGTCCTCCCTGATACGAGTCCGTCGTGTTACCGTTGTGCCATCTGGATAAATTTTATAGAATAATGTCTGTGGATACCACCTGTCATGTTTACTCTCGCATGACAATTTTATATTTCGCTTGAGACACGTCCGCGCTGCATAGTGCATGTTTGGTCTATTTAACTGTATAACGGTACAAACGCATTGCACTAGTATGCTACAATATATCAGTATGAGAAATATGTTTGTGAACTTCATAATAGTTGGTGCGCTGTAGAAATAAACAGATTTAATAGAACTCTAACCCAGTTAATCAATTAAAATATTACAAACATTTTCAACAATTTACATTATATTTCACCCCCTACGCAGGTAAAAAAAAAGGTAAATGATAGAGCTGGGTAAACATTCCGAATCACTTTCTCGACATCAGTCGAAAAATAGACAAAAAGTGTTCATTCCCAACTGCCTAAAAACTCTTCTTAAAGAATGTTCAGCAAGTAGATAAGTTTTATCAGTCGTAGAGAACTTAATTTCAAAAATTGTTTTGCAATTAATATTTAGAACAATCAATATAAATGCGAACTTGACAGTTGTTTCACATAACGCTACAAGTCACTGATTATTAAGGAGCCAAATACTAGATTTGTCATATTGTGTCGCTAGCAAACTTTGCCAAATTCTATCTTTAAAACAAAATTAAAAATCATAAATAAGTTTTCTTTGACTAATAAACTTTATTATTAGTCGTTAATTTGAAAAATGCATCTCTCATGGTCATTTCCGGGTTAATTTTTATCACTTACTAGCAGTCCCCCGCGGCTTTGCTCGCGAGTATTATTCGTAACTGATAATATTTACTTTAATTGAAAAACCTCTTTGTACACAAGATTGGTACTTCAGTCATCAAGTGTTGAAATGTCCAAGCGGCTAGTTAAACTAATTCTGCAGCAGGATAAGTAGCTATAGCTGTCCATGCGAAAAGCAGTCTTGAGTTTGTCCCTGCCACTAACAGCGACTTCGCCTGGGCCTTATTTATAGCCCTGCCTATTTGACGTTGTGGGGTAGTTACAGACACCTAAGGTAAGAGGTTAATCGAATGAGAAACATCTGTTTACCCTGTGCACAACCATTGGTGACGGTGCCCTCAATTATATATTTTCGAAATATTCACTTTAACTTTATTGATATTACAAAGTTTCAGAGAGTTAAGGTTTCGCAGAAACGTATTTGGTGCCCCAAACCTGAGATTAGTGAGATGATATATCGTCGGTTTACTGCCAAAAGTGACAATGTCAAAATGAGATAAAATTATAAAAATGCTAGAAATATGTATATGTTGTTCACAAACAATTGCCCAAGTTTAAAGTCTATTCGTCGTTTCGTACTGTTGTGTCACAGTATAGTAACATACAAAATTTTTGTTAATATCTACAGTTTATTACTGTTTTTAAACGAAATAGCATTTATGACTTAATCACTTTTGGCAGTATACCGACGATATGTCAGCTGATATTGTAGAGGAACCTAAGTGGAAAGCGAACTGCAATTTTACCCCTTTTAAAGACTACATGTAAATTGCACTAATTCGATCTGCCTTGTAGTTTTTGTGTGTC
>PNEQ01063858.1:22112-36231 GCA_003012365.1 Medauroidea extradentata | reverse complement strand
TTTAACATACAATATTGTATTGTATTTGTCGCCATTAAATACGACCCCACACATAAAATTAGTACTGATTTTGAAGGTACAAAACCTTGGGGGGGGGGGGGGAATATTAATCCCTAGCCAAAATAAAATTTTTATCCTTTACCAAAAAAATATTTAGCTGAAGGTTTAAAGTAAGTGATTTTGTGAGGCCAATAGACACCGACATAATTAGCACTGTACGACGGCGGACAAAGCAAGCAGCAGCTGCTGCCCGCGTGTCTACTTGGCAACGCTGGACTGAGCCAACAGCCTCACCTTGCAAGGTCATGGCGTTCCTATGTACAGTTTCTTCTGCTCCGCTAGCTGCCAGCTACTCAGCAACTTCTAGTAAATATAGTGCTCAATTGAAAAAATAAATTATTTATGCAGCTTTTACACATGCACAGGAAAAAGAAAATACGTAAATGCAATCGTTAATAAAAAGTTATATTAATTCTTTTTCAAATTTCAAGATTTTTATTTTCTACTAGACAAGTAACGGCACACACAAATCTACAGTACGTAGATCCTAGTTTTTTTCCACCCGAGTCTTACTGATGAGAGAAATGATCTAGATGCATGCTCCAGTTGTATTGATCGGCAAGCGGTACACGTGTCTTTGCGAGGCAAAAGTGGCCTGTGCCGCAAAGACAACACCCATTAAAATTATGAATGGTAAATTTTATCAAAAATATGGGCCATTTGTTTTGATTTACAACTGAACACGTAATCGGCACGCCCTCTGCCCTCATATGTTGAAACCATTTTAATAAACAGGAATCCAAACTGCTGAAAGTCGATTCTTTTATCACCTTGCATTTATCCAAGCCATTTGAACTGTCTTCTGTTGAAGCAAATTGAAGAATTTTTTTTCACGATTCTTTATGATGTCTTCTACTGTAGTGTTTTTAACATCATCTCTGCAAGTTTTGCAATTGTTTCCCCGCACTGAAACCTTTCTATAATTTTAATTTTACTCTGTATGGTTGACGCGATGCCGTCACATCCTCTTATAAAATACGTTAACGCTCGCCCCCGATTTTTAACACTTTACCGTTTAGGCCTAAGAGCACTAGTATTCGCCCGCACCTTTGCATTTGCCGATTGCCGTTTATTTTCACGTAACGATAATATTCTAGCATGTAAGAGTGGAAGACGAAGCTTTAATTGTGAAACAGTATTTACTTACGTCCAAGTGTTTATCCAGTATTTATTTTCCATGTTTAACTGCCTTTGTAACATTTATTAACCTGTACAAGTGTTTGTTTACAAATACGGCCGAGTGCCTTATCAGTGGTGCCAATCCCATGCACGGACTCTGTAAATGTGCACTAAACAGCGATCACGGGAAATACGCACATAAATATAAATTGTACTGTTTGTTAATGCTTAAAATTGTTTTTTATTATTATGTAAGTGTTTCTGTGTATTAATTATAGTGTTAAACGGCAATGCGCGCATTTATATTTCAAGTCGGGAAGTTTGTTTGTATAACAGAGTAAATTTGTGTCACGAGAGAGTATTTCCTTTGTGTGAGTGTGGCACACCTGCAGATGCAGACGGTATCGAGCGGCCGAGCGGCCATTTTGCTAACGGTACTTCAGCCCTTCCCAGGGGTATATAAGGCGGGCGCTGCGCCCAGATAGTCAGTCGTCAGCGGCTCGGCCTTCGGGCCGGGTCAGCCTGGCACCCCCGCGAGAATTCGTTGGCAGCTCCTCTTGAGTTCCCGTCTCTCAAACCCTCCCCGAAGGACTTCTTGCAAATGGAGACCTTCAACCCTCCTAGGTAGTCGACTTCTTGCGAAGGGAGTCCTACCGCTTGCTTCCGAGGCGATTTCTTGCGAAGGGAGACCCTCACCAACCCCAGAGCGACTTCTTGCGAAGGGAGACCTCTACCAACCCCGGAGCGACTTCTTGCGAAGGGAGACCTCTACCAACCCCGGAGCGACTTCTTGCGAAGGGAGACCTCCACCTTCCTGTACCATACCTTACCTACCTCACCCGCTGAGAGACTGGAAGGAGGAGGTTCTGTTACTCAGCTTCCGCGCCGCGCACGTAAAGGGGAATACACCCTAAGTTATGTCAGTTATAAAGTGTTGGTACGCACTTCGCTGCCTCGTAAAGTTATTGGAAGATACAGAATGTAGTAACTTTCCTTGGGATCAGAGAGATCGCCGCTTATTTAGCAGTAACCCAGTCTGGCTCGTTAATCCAGTATCGTTGACGGCGCAGCGCCTAAAGTAAGAGGCTATTGAATGTTGTTGCAAACCTCTCGGGATCATAGAGATGATCGACCCCCAGTTTCAGCCACGAGTAAGGCCTTAATTTCACCCAGTATTTGAACGGCCCAGAGTGCCACGTAGAAGTGTATGCATCATAATATGTCCTGTGGGTTTAGTAGTCTTTCTGAGTTGTCGTTTCATTGTTATTGTTGTACCCTGTTGTCTTATCTCATATTGAGACCCCAGTGCTAAAATGTATGTCATCAAATTATTATTGACATCTAACCCTGATTGTGGACCATGTACCAACGCTAATGTTGTATTCATCATGCTGTGACAAGTATTGTAACTTGTGTTAATGAATATAAACACCCCATGAAACTGAATTACCTTGTTTTCTCCTTTCATGAGATTAACCTGTGTACCAACCTTGATAATATAATACAAGGCGAGTGATATATGCCTTGCCCTCTGTTTATGTAAAAGATGACACCCTGTGCTAGCAGGTAGAGTTCGTCCTTGTTGGCTCACTCAGTAGTCACTCGCTGAGTCGAGGATAACTCTATCACCAACTACTCTAGAAGAACCATGCCAGTGTCTCATGCTCTTTACCTCAAAGGTCTTCTAGATACACACACTGCTCGCATTCAGCAATCTTACTTGCAACCCCGCACATCTAGCACAGTGGGATTAGCGTCATGGTTAATACCACTCGCTTAAGTTTTTGTGTAGTTCGCGACATGATTCCGAACACTAACATTTTACAACAGTGCTACTGCCCGCCAAATTTTACCACTTAATCCATAAACTGTAGTGTGTGCACGTGCGCTGAGCTCTAAACAAAGCTGCGCACCGCGCACGTGCTGTCGCCTCGCTGCAGCGTAGGAATGTACACTCCGCTCACATGGACAAGCACGCAGGAGAGGACAGTTCGTTCAGATTAAAATAGACTACTACCTCAAACAAATGAAAATAAGTGTACCTTACTTTTTACTGTATATTAATAAACACATGCTAATGCTTAACCGAATATATAGACACAAACTTCTGAAGTTACCAGAATTTCACAGGCACATTAAAATAACTGTTACATTATAAAAATTAATTTGCACAATGAAAAATTGTGGATAATCCGCATATAGGATATTCGAGTCGCGGATAATTGAGGTTATGCTTTATTTGTAACCCACCTAGCGCCCTTCTTTGCACCTTGTCAATCTTCACCACTTTCCCTCCAATCTACTGGTCCTAGACCACTCCTGCATGCATGTGTGGGCACACTTGGGTGTATGTGTTTTTGTTTCATTGGTAATTATTTATAATGATAAGTAGCTTACTTGAACTATGGTATTAAGTATTTTCATTAGCTAGGTCAGTATTTTTAACAACTTAAAAAGTTAAGAGGTCATGGTTAATAAATAAATGCTGAGTTCTACGATTGAGATATACACTTTTTGAAAGTCAATATAGTAAAACTACAAAACAGCAATCCTTTGTAATTATATTTGCCAACTTTGTGAGCTGACATTTATCCAGAATGATGCATTTGTTAAGTGTGATTCCTTGTGCCGCAGTTAAATGTACGAGATTTCGACATTAGAGATTGTTCTTCAGATATACGGTACTCGAAAAAAAATTTTTGCTCAGAAAGTTGGCCAAAACTATTGTCTTGGATTGTTATTTTTGATTTTGGGACATTGGCTTGAGAAACCTACAGTTCTATACTGATGCTTTTAGCGCTGAATTATATATCACACACTCGTAAGTTCATGTTTTTTGGGATTCATTTTTAAACAAAAAGTGTGTGATTTACTAAAAAAATCACCATTATTTTGCTAGAATAATGTGCCTAAAAGTAGTTGTTGCTGCATTGTTTTTAAATTTTTATATCGTACCTCAGTACATACATTATTTAATTTGTGCAATGATATTTCGACAGTGGCTTGATGTCAGTTTTTTTCTTTGTGAGACTCATATGAATTAAATATTGTTATTGAGTTGCTGCACAATATCTGTAGCAGTGTTGTTGTGGGGTTGCTGTGCAGAAGGCGGTGGAGAGCAGCGACAAGCAGTTGTCACATGCGCAGTCCCAGCTCGAGGAAGCGCTGCGCAGACTAGAGGGGAAGACACGGGAGCTGGAGGAGCTCCAGCGGCGCTGGGGCGAGGAGAAGACGGACCTGCACGTCAGCAGCATGAGGGAGCTGACAAATGAGCGCGAGAAGTGTGCCAGCGTGAGTTATCACTAGTATCGTGAGGCTGTTCTTGGCAGTCTCTACCTCTATCATGCTAACTGGTTTTATTGCAATGCACTGGACGGAATGGCTTAGAGTTGAGTGACACGGGGCGAGATGTACATAAAGAGGTTTAGAATACAAGTAAATAGAGGTTGTGCTTGAACATCCTTGCTGTAAGGTTTTACTGCTGGTTATAACTGCTTTCCTTCTCCACATATCCCGACAACGACCAAGGGTTTGTGTTAGTAGTATGCAGCCAGGGCAGGTATATATAGTACAATTCTACCAAAAAGCTGATAAGAAAGAGACTTTGGGGCAGCCAGTGTGCCTACCAGGTTAAAAGTGTTATCAGCAGCATGACTGTGCAAATTTTATCAGTGAGCTGTTCAATGCAACAATTACATGTCACAATTGTTGACACACCAGCAACTACCTTGCAGAATCCTGCTACAGCAGTGAGGAAGTTGTTCTGCTTGTCTATGTGCAAACTGTCCTTGGCTGCCCCAGGAGCAGGGCAGAGGGTTTAGAATACAGTATTTAATTTAATCACCTGGATAGCTAACTTAGTTAGGAAGTGTTTTGTCAAGTTCACATTCAGTTACAATCAACAGGGCACTGCTGTATGCAGTTTGAGTGCACACTCAGAAACCAAATTTTCAGGTCAAGAAATTTCGGGAAATAAGAAAAAATTCACTTGAGAAATGGGAAAGGATCAGAAAAATAAAATCCTTCTCTGATACTGTGAAGAAAATTATTGATTTTCAAAGTTACAGAAGTTACAGTAGAACCCCGATTTAACGAAATGCCATGGGACCTGAAAATGTTTACTCTAAATCAGTGTTTCGCTAAATTCTACTTCACCCCCCCCTCCCCAAAGTTATACCCTCAGGCATGTTTCGTCCGAATTTAAGGTAATTTAAAAAAAACAATAACAAAATGCATTTAATGTCAAGAAAAAAAATTCACGAAAAAACTTTCAGTGGAACACTTGTAAAACATGTGCATGGTGAGTTAGGCCGTCCTTGCGCACGCCATCAACACATGTAAAGTGATGACTAACACCGCCGAGCTGTCAATATTTCCGTTTCTCTCTGGCCCGCTCCACCAACAAAATTAAGGAAATTTCCATGAAAAATACTAGTAAAAAAACCTTAATGAAAACTGAATTAAATGTTTGCGAGACAACGGTAAAATAATAATTAAATTTGCGTGGCGGCGGCCATTGTAGCTTGTATGCCGCCGTGCTCGTGAAACAAACTGGTCTGTTCGCTAAAAATGCTTTACACTCGAGTGTATTGTAAGCATCGGAGGAACAAATTATTTACGTTTACTGTAGCAAATTCATTGTAAAAAGCCTGCGTAAATAATATTACATATTTTTTTATAAACTCGTTTGTTTTGTCATGGGGTGAGAGTGTAAATGATCACGCTGCACACCACTGCGTTCTGTCGGTAATAGAATAAATCAATAGAGCACGCAGCACTGCAGCACATTTTAACGGAGACGCGAAGCAATATCTGTGAATTAGTTCTTGTGCTGTCCACTGCCGCGCTGTGGAGACCGAGTACCTAGATGCTCGTTCACTCGCCAGCCACCAGGATGATGATCTAGGTGCGCTTGGCGTCACTCACTTGGCCGCACCCGCGTGCGCGTATCTCAAAATCACTCCCGCAGCCAAAGTTTTCAACAAATTTTAACAAATTTTTTTTTTCTCGATGGACGGTTTAAGCTTTTCTACGGAGAAATAAGTATATACGACGGTTGGTGCTAGTATTTATTACGGAGTTAATTACAATTAATATTCGATTTTATCAAAGTCAGTTAGTTATTTAATATATTATTTTTTGAAGGTTCCTAAAAATCCTTTCGTTAAATCGCTGTTTTCATTATTCCCGAGTTCGTTAAATCAGGGCTCTACTGTACTTTTAATTGTCATATTTTATTGATTTAATCTAAGAATCAGCTTAATTTTACAAGAGAATGATCTAGAGTAGAAAGAAAGTGCTTAGAAAAAGTATTAAATATTTACATGATTCTTCCTAATTATTGCGGCACCAAATACAGCCAGACGAAGTAATAATTCTTTGGGCATTTTAATTTTCAAATTATTGGCCTTTAAAAATACCATATTTTCAAACATTGAAAACACATTCTTATTGGCTAACACATGTGTGATGTAGCCATATTTGTTTTGGTCAGCCGCTGTCCGCCAGGCATTACTGTGTGTATGGAATTTTACACTGACTTTAAAAATTGTTAAGATTTAGTAAACCCAGTTACGTAAAAGCTAGCTTGGGAAATTCACCCATTGTTAAGGCATGCGTGGTTGCAAATTTTTAAATTAATATTGAATATTTCGTTGGTGTTGATTTAAGAGGAGTGAAAACAGCAAAGTAGGTCTCACACATTGTGACATTTTAGTGAAAGATTTGAGTTTATGTCAAGTATTTAATTCAAATTCAGTAGTAATGATAACTTACTACGAATTAATTTTAAATATTGTTTTATATTTTGTCTAGAATCATTAGTTAAGTTTTAAAATGTCAGCCGAATGATGTTCACATTCGTTCAGAAAGTGTACCTATCGAGGTTCACCAACCCTGGCTCTTACAGACTGGTGAACGAGCGTTCTGGTAGCACGAGTTGAGAAAATAATATAGAGCATCAAAAATATTTTTTTCCCCTAAATTGTTATGTATCTCGTGAACGACAGTGAAAATACGTAGCAGCGTGCCGTGCTGCCATCTCTGGGCAAGTTTTGCAACATCCCCCCCCCCCCTCAAATTATTGGTCAGTAATGGGTGCCTTGAACTCGCCTATTGTCGAATGTCGTTGCCACAGCCAGTGGGACAGCCAAAAAGTCTTAATACGTATCTATTGAGGTTTCGCCGCAAACTGCAGTCTATTGACTGTAACTTTTAACTTTAAAAACTTATTTATTTTATGCTGTGTCATATTGTACAAAACACATAGAAATAATAATTACATACTTAAACTGTATTTTTATCATTAATACCAGACTCTTGCAGCTTAAACCATGCAGTCCACCTTGGTTTGTCAGACGGTTCTATAGTAAAGATTTTATTCGGAGTAAATTATGTTTCGTTGCTGTGCAAACTGTGTGGCCTAGCCCCTGTTTTATGAGTACTGGATTTTATGAGACAGATTTTACGAGGTCATTCTCGGGCACAATGTGACGTAAAATTGGGGCTCGGTTGTGTGTGCCTCGTATCATAATTTTGTTTGTTGTAGATATGGAACTAAAGTGTGAAGATGTATTGTAGGGTATTCCCATTCTGTGGAGCATTTAAAAACATAGTAGTGGTTTGAAATCATACGCTGTGGTTGTTGCCTATGTACGGGGACTGTGCGTTTTGTGTACAGGTGCAGTTAGAGTGGCAGCGCAGGTTGGCAGAGGAGCGGGCGCGCCTGGAGGAGCAGCATGCACAGGCCATGCGCGGCCTCGAGGCTGAATTGTCGCGCCTCAAGTCACACGCTGAGTTGCTGTCTGATAAACATCACCAGGCAGAGAACTTAAACAAGTAAGTCTTGCTGCTTGTTATATTCCTTACTGCAGAGTTCACATTCTTTTGAATATCTAGGTTCCCTTCAGCTGTCAGTCATAATTCCTGTTTTGAACTGACACAAGCGTAATACATTCTGTATACATGATTCTCAATAAACTCATCACTTTTCAAATTATCTTTATTGATATACATCCATCTTGAATTACTGTAAATGTAATAAAAATTTTTGTATTTTTTAATATTTTAGAAACATTATGTAGCATTTAATTTAGGTTGCTGAAGACCATGCAGTTTAACTGAGCTGGGTCTACATACAAGCAGAAAATTATATGGCTAGTTGTTTGTTTTGTGGGATAGAAACTCGTGCAGGCGACCTTGACAAAAGTTTTTCAAGTACATATTTGATGCTGTCCACTAGAACAGGAGTCTCCAACCTTTTATACCCAAGGATCATACTGAAAACTATAGAAGGCTGGCCAGCAATATTCATTGGTTGGGGGGGGGGGGAGCTTGGAGGGTGTGGATTGTTGCTGGCTGGAAAAAAAAAATTAAAATCAATTGCTCAATGGTGTGCTTTTTTAAGCAATACCAGTAAAACTGTATACTAGTTTTATTTAAGTAAATGTATTTACTAAATACGTATTAATAAGTTACATACAGTACTCTTTGTGTTCAATTAAAAATACATTTGTATGTATACAAACTGAAAATTCAAAATTCACAATGTCATATTACTGACTGCATTTGATAGTTACCAAAAATTTCATTCCATTTGGAGTCAAACTTTGATGTTCCTATTATTAATATTGATTTTAGATGGTACAAGGACAATCTGTAATTTTTAATTCACATACGTATTTTATTTTATAAAAATTTCTTTCAACACAGATACGTGGATTCAAAAAGAGGAAACATTGTTCAGGCATGGTTTTTTAAGTTATTTAATGCTTTTTCTGGAAGAGATTTGTAAAATGAAAGTATAAGTTACCTTTTTTGTAGCATTTATGGAAATAGGTTTTGAGTGAATCGTGACTGCCCACGTTACAGAAAATGTGGCTACAGTTACTATCGCTACAGCTGTGCTTGTATACCATAATCATCTTTCTGTTTTATTGTTTCTTTCTTTTCGTTTACCTGTAGGCTATTTTTGTTTTAGTTTAAATTTAAAGATGAATATGATACAATCATTTCTGCGCAGTTAATTCTAATTTATTTCTTGTTGTAGTTTCAGCTGGGTTTTACTGATCTGATCACTTGAGTATTTTCTATAGAGTTGTTAGAATTTACAGTGTGAAGTTAAGGGCAGGCATAGGCATGACATACAGTACGTGTAGGGCAACTTGGTGTATGTGCTGATGTGCAGGGAACTGTCGACACAGCTGGAGCAGGTGCGTAGGGAGGCGAGGCAGTTGGAGAGGGACTGTGCAGGCCTGCGCAAGCACAACCACAAACTGGACACGGACTATCATGAGAAGGAGAAGGAGGTTCATAGCCTCACCACCAGGCTAGCAGTGCTCGAGCAGGTCTGAAAAAACCCTACTTTCATTTGGTACCTAAAACTGTTTTAAAATAAGAACCTACCCTCTTACGAAGTTTTTTCTTTTATAATGTATTTGAGTCTCTTAAGAAATGTTATCACCAGTGGCGATGCATGCGTATTGTACACGAGTGTGTCTATATAAGTTACCTACAATTTTTTTTTTTAAATTTAAGTATCTATGCTGCAGTGTTTCCTAGAAGTAGTGTCAGTTTCTTGTACTTACAGTTTGATGGCATATGTTAGTCTTTTCTCCGTTCACTCTAAGTTGAGTTTTAGGATAAACAAAGCAAATTATAAACAAACCTGTTCATTGGCTGCAGACTGCCGTGCACTGTGATCTTGCATAAGAAATAGATCTTTGTTATCTGTCGTGTACATATAAATTTACCACTCCATCACTTAATGAGAGAGTTTTATTAACAAATATCTAAAATATACAACCGTTGCGTACACAATCTACGACGCTGTATGTTAATTACTGTAATAATGGTTAGCGGACGACACGTCCGTACAGTTGGTTCACGAGTTGTTTGACTGACGCACTGTTAAATGTACTACGAGTTTCGTGGTACACATGCCAGTATTTAGAGATGTACGATACTCTGAAAACGCCAAAAGTTTACTTCAGTAATAATCACCACAGTAAAAAAAAGTCAGAAATATCACAATCAGATATAATGTTTTAGGTTTTTCAAAGTATTTTTGGACCTTAGCGTGTCAATGTTGTGGCTTCTGCGAATGGTTTTTCCACGTATCCATTTTCTGTTCCAGTTCGCCCGAATCAAAATTCCTTGATCTATTGCATTACGTCCTCGCATCGGTTGATGTTAACATCGCTTGCGGATTAGGTTATGTGACGCTGAATGTGAACAGTGAAAATGTCTTGCATGGTTTTCTAAACATGGATTTATGTCTTCATTAATAAACAAACTGCGGCGATATTTATAAGGCAGAATAAAAATCTCACGTAATATTCTTTACAAAAAAATATGTGTCATGAATTATTGATAGATTGTTGGGTGATTTATAAAATGTGATTTTTCCTAAACCAAGTACAGAATAATCCAGGGGGACTTTACAGTAAGGTCAATAGCTCATTTTCTTGACAACTTTTTTCTGCATGTAGTGTGGAGTAACTGGCCTCACCAGCCATGCGTTTTCTTCTTTTTCTTTTCCATCTTAAGTGTTGTCTATGTGACCCCAGAGTTAGTCTAACACCGACCATAATGCCAGCCCACGCCTAAGAGCCCACAACTCACTAAGGCAGCTACCACTTATATATAGTATACAGTGGATTCTCTATCCACCGTTTCTCATGGGACTGACAAAAAATTTCAATTCATAAGGGATTTCAATGGATGTGGTCTTAAAATGCTGTAAAATAAATTAATCGGCCCCAGAATGTGTTCCATGGATGCAGGTATTTCATTTCAATCCATTAGGTTTCAATACATAGAGAATCCACTGTATGTATGTATGTACTGTATGTATGTATGTATGTATGTGTGTGTATATATATATATATATATATTTGACCCTATAAAATCATGTGCAATTGTGAAGTGAAGCCCCATATTTCATAAGTTGCTCGGTCAGAGCGGTGAGCCTGCCCGGCTTGCAGAGTGCAAGTGCATCGTTTGTTCGCCGAAGTCCCATCATTTGATTTTGAATAAATTTAATTAGTTAATTAATTGTAATAATCTTTGCTAACATCAAGATCTGTGGATGAACTTTAGTCCTACGAGGCTACTGAATGCCATCCTGAAGAAGGAAGCCATATTTTAATGTAAAACTTTTGTAACTAATTAATTGTATTTATTGCGGTGGGCTACCTAGGACTAGTGTTAGCTAAAACTCAATAATTGATCATTTTAATTATTTCAGTCAAGTCAATTTTGTCGTAGAGACTCCTGACTAGTCTCATTTTGTTCAGCTTTAAATTTCAGGAACTTTATCTAAGTAACTTTTTGTTGTAGTATGTGAGCCAAAAGGCGTATTTAATATTCTTACTTTTCATGTCAGTTTGGGCTTGTGGATTGCAACAGGTATGCGACAGGCTGGCGCCTGTACGTTACGAGGTTTCCGGCGATGGCCGCAAATGTATTACCCCGCCAACGGCGCCTTTTATTGTTTCTTCAATTTTTGACTAACCTGTAAAAATTAACGTAAAGTGAGAATTTATGTATCAAGTATTAAGTGCCAGGAGTCATAGGATTTAAATTGAGGGTTCTACGTAACCAGTGTCATTACCGGTAGTTATAATTAAACAGAGTTCCGGAGGAACGTGTGCGCTGGGTTTGAGGTTATGGCACCCTTGGTCCGCTGCGCGTGCCCTGGACTCCCTCCAGTCTTTCTTGACCTGCTGCACCATGAAGACGTGTCGGGACCGCGGTCGTAAGTTCACCAACCCACCCACGTTGTTGAGTAGTACACGCGGTGGATAACTAGCTTCTTTGAGATGCCATAGTTAAATTTTCAGTCTGTTTTAACTTTATCGACGTTAGCCGCTAATTAATTGCGGTAGATTCAGTTTGAAATGACTTAATATTTTTCTTTGTGCGAATTCAGATGTCGTGATGTGTGCGGGCCTGATGGAACTCTTTCAGTAACAAGTAACTCTAAAAATGGTCTAGCTGCAGCAATCCATTTAGGAGTAGCCCACCGCAGGAGCGTTTTTGTTTAGTGATTCTGTAATGTCTGAATAATTTCTGCACTATAAAATGCCATCCTCCTAATATTTAACTCTTTTATTTAACGACATGCTTGCACGCCTTCGAACCTACTAGTGAACCCTGAGAAGAAAGATCTCACTCTACCGCACGTGATGCCGTGGTGAGATGTATAGAGACTGTGTAACTTTTGAGGTAAAGTGGGGGCGAGTACCACCACAGTAGTATCAAATTTTCATTACGTTAGTACAAGAATGTTTGAATGCGATCGTTAGTCATGGCTTGATAATTGCAATTAAATTTTTAAGTAATTGCTCTTGATGTCCATATTTTTATCAATTTTTTACGTAATTTTTGTTTCTGTATGTCGATAACACGTACAAAATTTTCACGCAATATTGTTTTAATGTATAGGACGTTGTTGTTTCCTATGATACCGACTGTACACAGTTTTGTCGGTTGGAAATAGTACATCTGCGCGCTGCACGTATTGAGCCAATTAGAACCTAGCAAAGTGCAATGATACTACATTATTTGTTTACTTCAGAACTCAACTTAAGAGTGAACGGAGAATAGTTTTATAACATTACTATTACTTTTAATGTTCAGTTTAAATTAAAATGTTTTCGACTAAATCAAGACTCTGTAGATTTGTTTTATTTTTATAGGGAACATGCATTGTGTAGGCAATTTCTTTACACAAGTACAGCAGTTTGCATGAAAACAGGTCATTATTAGTCATTAGACGTTGGAGATAGAGACCTAGTTTACTTCTTTCTAACTGCCTTGAGCATCAACAAAATTGATATTTTAATAAAAGAACAAAGCTACTTAGGGTAAGTTGGTGGAGGTAGGTTATGGTAAGGTAGAGAGAGACAGAAAAAAAAGAGATACTGTGTTTTTCTAACTGACCTGTGTATCAGTGAAATAGTTTTTAAATTGAAAAAGATGTTATTGTTAAGAGAAAAGCTGCCTCCAGAACTATGAAGAAAGTCAGTTGTTCATGATGCAAAAGTACAGATTTACTGTGCGCAGACACAGAATAAGTAAGTAGTAATAGAAGCGACAAGACGTGATTTTTGTCGTACTTGTTTTCTCTTTGGATTGTCATGGAGTCGGAGTTCGCAGAAGTTTGTTTTCCCTGATGTTTAGTAAGTCTTATTTTATTATGTGTAAGGTAATGTCACATTTACCATTTATAAATACGTATACTATCTAAGTAACGTCACATTTACCATTTATAAATACATATGTAAATGAGGTACTAACAAATTACAGTATTGCGTGACATATACAGTAAGTGGTTGTTTGAAAATGGATGTCTTTAAATTCCATATGGCTTTGTTTACTTACATTATGCACCCCGAGAGCTGGTACAATATCAATGGTTATAAAGCTCCATTGTGTCACTTCTAATACAGTTAGTTAATATCTGAATTTTAGCCTCGAATCGTCATGTTTGCCATTTTTAAATATTAAGCTAAATATACAAACTAATTACAAGTACCACAAATGGTTGGTATATAAATCAATGTCTTATCCACGTGGCATTGTTTATATTCATGTACGCCCCGAGACCTGGTACGATAACAATGAAAATGCTGTCCTTGTTGCTTCTGTTAGCATTATTTATTCTGTGGCATGGACATTCTTACACTCTGACCTCACATAAACACAACCACTATGCCAGCTGCCCGCAACCAGCCCAACTTTGGCTGTCTCCTCTTCTATCCCGCTGATAAATGCTTCGTTCAGAGCTCCCAACAACACAGAATTTTGCAGCTAGTTACTTTCTCACGCTTTTCATACAGTAGAACCTCGATTTAACGAAATGACATGCCCGAAAATGTTTACTCTAAATCAATGTTTCGTTAAATCCGACTTCATCCTCCCCCCCCCCCCCCCCCCC
>PNEQ01063858.1:8050-22012 GCA_003012365.1 Medauroidea extradentata | reverse complement strand
GAGTTAGGCTGTCCTTGCACGCACCATCAACACATGAAAAGTGATGACTAACAGCTATGAGCCTTCAATATTTCAGTCTCTCTCCGGCCCTCTTCACCAACAAAATTAAGGAAAATGCCATGAAAATAGTAAAAATCAAATTTTTTTAATGAAAACTGAATTAAAAGTTTTCGCGACAACTGTAAAATAATAATTCAATATGTGCGTCGGGCGGCCATTGTAGCTTGTATTGTGACGGGGCTGCGTCTACGTCGCCATGTTATTGTTGTTGTCTAGATGTTGGAGGTTATGTGTTCCTGTTCGCGGCGACAGAATGTAATGGGGCTGCTTCTTCTACGTATGTTGTTTGTTTGTTTATATAGATGTTGGACGTAACTCTCCTCCGTTGCTATTACAAGTAGTTGGCAGGCAGAACAATGGCAAAACACAGCAAGCTGATGTAGAGGCGGTGCCTATTATATTGATGCCCGGATAGCAGTGAGGTTAGTCCGAAACAGATAAAAAAAAATAAGAAGCAAATTTATATCTGCATTTTTTTATTTAACCTTTCTTTTGACGCAGTTTAACAGACACAGGCAATTACCACTGCGAGTGCTCGCCCAGAGTTAGTTGAGGTGACTTTTCTATCTACGGATTACGACTTGCTGCTTCCCTCCGTAGTAGTACTTGGTCCGGTACTTTATCTACCCTAATTCTGACTACGCGGCTATCAATACCTACTTCTGGTTACATTACTAGAAATAAAAATGCAGTATGCCAAAAGAGAAACAAATAGAGACTGATTTCTCCTAACGAATCCGTCCTCTAGGCTTCACAGCCCCTCTACCACATCTACCACATCCTCTTCCTGCCGCCATGACGCCCCAACTAATAAACACTCAGCCGGCCATCTCCCGGCGACCGTCCCTTAGCTCCGATGGATCACAACTCCTACTGACCGATTACAAACAAGAAAAACTTAGCCGGCCATCTCCCGGCGACCGGTCACGAGCTCCGATGAAACACAACTAACTTACCTGGGCGGACACCCGGACTTGCTCGGCCGAGTGGCGGAGGGATACATCAGGATCCAACGTGCCTAAAAAGCTGGTTAATTGACGTTTATAACCTAAAGATTTTACGTAACATAGATACTGATAAATTCACAAAGCATTTTATTTCATAATACCAGCTAAATATTTATTTGTTTATTAATTAGGGGATGTGCAGCGTCATCAGTCTGTCGCGGATCAACACCTTCACGGAGTTTTGCGCCCGACACTACCACCCACGTCGATCGAGAAACGCCCTGCAGAGCCCCCTCATTCCAGCACGCCCATGTACGTGCCTCCAAGCGAGTGAACTCTGACCTGCCTGCCAGATAAATCCATCCAAGCACGGGCTAGCTCAGAGCTTATTTGAAATTTTAAAAACCAGCACTTCTCTGTACGTGCTTCCAAGCAAGAGAACTACGACTAGCCTGCCACATAAATCCTATTCCAGGAGAAGCAAGCTAAGAAGCTACTTGAAATTTACAAAATCCAAACAAGGCAAAATATAAGAAAAGTTTACTTAGAAAAGTTGCTATAAATTAAATTAGCTTTAAAATGAGTTCAAACATAACATAAATCCGATAACATTGACACGTAAAATTAAATACTTTTCTCTTGCTTTAACAGTTAAATTTTAAATTTTGAATATACTTTTACTGGTAAATTTCTCTACTCACCTCCCCAATTAATATTTTGGATCCCTCCGTATACATCCTTATACCTGGCCTACTTAATTTGTTACAACAACAAAGAGAAAAAACATTAAGACAAAAAAAATAGAAATTACTGTATGATAAGAGGCCAAGTAAGTGCTACGTGCCAGTGCACGTCACAGTATGCAGCCGCGCTTGGAGAAACAAATTATTTACGTTTACGGTAATAAATTCGGGTAAAATTCAGCACAGGTAATGTTACGTATTTCTTTATAAACGCGCTTGTTTTATGAAGGGACGCGAGTGTAAATAATCATGCTGCACACCACTGCATTCTATCGGTAATAGAATTAATCTATAGAGCACGCGGCACTGCAGCACATTCTAACAGAAACGCGAAGCACTATCTGAGAATTTGTTCTGGTGCTGTCCACTGCCGCGCTGTGGAGACCGAGTACCTAGATACTCATTCACTCGCCAGCCGCCGGGATGAAGCTCTAGGCGCGCACTTGTTAATGCAACACAGCGGCGCTCGCTCGGCAGCACCCACGCATTTCAAAATCATTCCCGCGGCCAAAGTTTTCAACATTTTTTTTTTTTTTTTTTGACAGGTGGAAGCTTTTCTATGGAGAAATAAGTATATACAGCGGTCGGTGCTAGTATTTTTAAAGGACTTAACTAACAATTAATATTCAATTTTATCGAAGTCGGTTATTTAATACACATTTTTTGGATATTTTTTGAAGGTTCCTAAAATTCATTTCGTTAAATTGCTGTTTTCGTTATTCCCGAGTTCGTTAAATCGGTGCTCTACTGTACCATGTCTTCACTACAACTGCTCGCAAACCACTGCAATAGCCTTTTGCCTTTGTCTTGAAAGCATTACTGGTAAAGCTTCCTTGGTTTTCTCATTAGTTTCTTTGTTATAACGTACAGTATTTGCTTCTGAGTGAAACGTGTTATAATTTACACTTCATCGCGTATGTTAGGGTAGGTTAAGATAGCTTTATGTAGGTTTGGGTAGATTGGGGTAAGTGTAACTCGACGCCTGAAGAAGCTGGCCCTGCCGCCGAAATGTCGCAAGCCTCCGCGCTTCCGAGTCCTTTCTTGTGTGTGTTCAATCAACGAGTAGTACAGTACTCTGTAAGTACTTGTGCACCATATTGTAATATTATTATGTAATTAGTAAGTCTAGTGGCCTCTCCCCGCCAAATCATTAAGTACAAGTCAGTATTAGTACTGGTGATGATGTTAGGTTGTGTTCTGATAGATCAGTATTTTTTTGGTAGGCGCCCAGATAAACTACCCTTCACGGTTCCCGGGAATAGGGTTGTTATTTCGGAGGGGTCGTTATTAGAATTTTGACCAATTTTCAGCGATACCCAAGCTCTAAAATGTAAAAAAGTTACTGTTTTTTTATTACTGCATCGACATTCACTTGTATTTGGCGCAAAAATTATGTATTTTTATAATGTGATACACATTTATTTCTAAAAGCAAACACATTATTGTTGAAAGAATGCCATTGAAGTGGGTCTACAACCTTTATTTAGCTCCGTGTAAATCATAAACGTTGCTGATAACATAAATTCTTGCGCCCACAACGCACACTTTGGGTTGTTATTTACAAGAATCCCGCAATAAAGTGTATTGAAATAGTAATATTTTTCAATGGAGTGACGCACAGTAAAACCTCTCATAACCCATTTTATGATGACCACCTGTCTATAACGACCTGTTTTTGAAAGACCATGATTCTTAATTTTTTTTATTTCAAACATCCAAAAAAATTGCCAAGAATACATTTTTGTTCGCCGTGTTGCGTTTCTAGTGGTGAGCACTGTACTCCATGCGGCAGGCGGCAGCCCATCCCTCCCCTCTACCACCCTAACAGTACATTCTTCCTTTCCCCTCGCGTGAATGCCTGGCGAGCTCCCTGTCTGTCCGCTTTGGTTCGCGTGCCAGTATTCTCTCGCTGGCTGATACGCTACGCTCTCTGTTTGCTTTGTTATTAACAGTTTGATATGCGTGACTTTTGCATTTTTTTTTTCTCTTGGTTTTTTACGGTTTATTGATGGCATTACGCTTTGATCTTCAGGATTTTTATTTGGTAATTTATTTGGTTTGAGTTTGTGAATGATTATTGATGACCCATTCTGTCTTATTGGCTTTTGATTTGGTTATGATTATTAGGCTTGATTCTGTAAATGATTGTTGACAACCCGTCAATTTCTTCATAATGAGTGGAAAGTGAGTCGGCTTGTCGCTTCTGAAGAATTACGAAATAATCGAGGAAGTTGACTCGAGTCAGAAGCCGAAGTCTTGGAGATTGTGCAGGAATTTGGCACCCCGAAGTCAACTTTGTTCACAATCCTAAAAATGAGGGACGAGATTGTAAGTGCAGTGCAGAAGGAAGGATGCAACGCGAACGTAAAAACACTAAGGCGTATGATGCACGCCAATTTGGAGGAAACTGTGCTGGAATTGTTCAGCCAACTTAGAGCGCACAACTTGCCTGTAAGCGAGCCGATGCTACCAAAAAAAAAAAAGCAAATGAACTTGCATTGAAGTTAGGTATTTAAAACTTCAAGTGTTCAAATGGGTGGCTAGCACCAGTCGACGAAGAGGCTGCTGTCCATGTGGCTGCCAGCGACTCTGAAGACCCGGATGACCCACCTGCAGCAGATGCTGATCCCCAGCCCGGACCCTTGACAGCGTTTCCCCCTGCACCAGTAACTCAACTATGCAACAAGGAAACGTGGTGACTTATTGCTCCAGACTGCTCATTTGAAGAATTTGTGAAAGTGGATGACGATGTTGCAGTCTGGGGTACCGTCGACGACGACGGTGCTGTCGAAGAGCAACAACAGGAGTCGAGCGACAATGAAGACGTAGAGGAAGGAACTGAAACTGCAGATGTCCCCATGACGAGAGACATCCTCAAAGCTGTGGATGTCTATGCATCAATGCTGCGTGGACATGGTGCAAGTGACGAGATGTCAAACTTTTTTTCGTATAATGGAGTTCGTCGAAAAGGTTGCTACTAAAGTAAGCAGACCTCAATTAACGACTTTTTTTAAAGTAAGTAACAGTTGTTCGGTTCTTTAATGTGTCATGACTTCCGTCTATTGTGTGTTTGTTTAGTGTCTCGTCAAACCGCTGTGATTAATAAACAAATGAACTGTCTAATTTATCACATTTGTTGCATATTATCAGGTGAGTTTTTTACTAGTGTACTTTTAGTTTTTCATGATTTTATTTTTTTATGAACTCCTTAAAATAAATTTAAACATTTGCGGCATATGTGAATTTGAGTTAATGAGCACTCACACCGTTTTAAGTCTAGGAACACGTTTACTTGTACGACCGCTACAAGTCTGCTGTTAACTTGTTAACTTATTAATAACACACTTTTAGTAAAGTCTGGCCATGTTGTCGGCGTATTCTATGTATGAAAAGGCCCAGACCAAAATATTTTGTACATTGACACGTAACTTTTATATTTTAACTGAACGATAACGTTACGTCACAGTGCATGCCCGCGATTGTTTTCTAGTCATGCTCAAGTGGGCTCAGCTGCTTGGCGTGGCAAAGGCAACAGGCTGACACGCACAAGGAAAGCTGCTGTGGTATTGATCTCTGCATGTGCGCGCAGCCATCTCCAGCACGCATCATTCCCTCCCCCCCCCCCCCCCCCACCCCCCCCCCCCCCCCCCCCCCCACAACTTTGTCTGTCCTCCTGGGCCCCGGTCAGCTGATAACAAACAAGCGGCGACACAGCACGTAACCTTTTATTTATGCTTCTACACTACAACACGTGACTTTCTAAGCCTTCACATCATACAAGTACAGGCCCGTGAGTATAATACGTTACTATTTCAACTAAATTTGCTACCTTTTAGTCCAAACCATCAATGTTAAACAGAATTTACCTCAGTAATAGTTACACTTAGCACTTTTTTTACTGTTTTTTGTGACGGTACTACATTAAAATTAACGATTTTGGATATCACTTTTTCCCTTCAAGATGCCTGTTAATAAATTTAGTTTATAACTTACTTTAAATATAAGATTTTTTATTGTTTAAGATGACTGAACATGGACTTAGTGCAAAAACTGCCTATTTTGACATACAGGGATTCCAGATGGATCAAAATGGGTCCGAAATCTTGTAACGACCACCTCTCTATAACGACCCTAATCTTGGGAACCGTGAGGGGTAGTTATAAAGAGGTTCTACTGTATTTTGAATAAACAGAAATGCTGGAAGGAAACATGACATTTTTTTGGCTAAAAATTAAGAAAAAAATTGTCACCGGCTATATACTTGCGAAAGCAATGACCGTTTTTGGAAGTTATTTGCAAAAGTAATAATTTATTGAAGTATATAGTAATTTTTTCAATAGCGTGATGTACAGTAGAATCCCGATTTTGCAATTGTCCATAATTCCCAAAAGTACTGTCGTAAAATCGAGGATCTCGTAAAATCACAAGACCTCAATTTAAAAGGGACCCTCAATTTTACGACAGTACTGTCAGAATCATGCACTGTTTTAATATCTGATGCCGTAAAATCGAGGTTAAGCTATAAATAGTTTAATAAAGATTTTTTGACGGTTCCGGATGATAGCCTTGTAAGATCACTACTTTGTAAAATCCAGTATTCATAAAATCAGGGTTCTACTGTATTTTGAATAAGTAGATACACTGGATGCACATATATGACAGTTTTTTGCCTCAAAATTATGCAAAAACATCGCGGGCAATATATATTCTTGCGGCTGCAACCTCCTTTTTTGGAGTTGTTTGCAAAATGTGGTTATAAAGTTAATTGAAATGGTTATATTTTTCAATAGAATGGCGTATTTTTAATAAATGGATACTGTGGAAGTGCACATACAACCATTCTGTAGCTCACCATCAAGCATGAATTCATGATAACGAAACATGAATATCTTCGGCAACGTAAATTAAGTTGGCATTTCGAAACTGTGTATGGGATACTATTGCAATGATGTTGATTGAAATAGTAATTTATTTCAGTAGGCACATCATTCTGAATGAATGTATGTTATGGTTGACATCTAAGACTTTTTGTCGACACATTATTGGGCATAAACTATGCCTGACAACAGTAATTATATCTGGCACAACATATGTTTTGATAAGGCTGTTTGCCTCCTGGGACCTTGTCTATGTTTACTTTACAGCAGTAAGCAACCCCCCCTTCCCCCTTACACTCATACACACACACACTCATACACACACACACACACACATATGTGCGCATACGTATCTGGAAACTGGTTAGTTCAAAAAGAACATACATGATGTGTCTAACCTGCATCACATGTGCCACTTTTGACCACTACCTATTCACATCTCCTGACCTTCGCTCAGCAGATGGGACCTGATGATAACACTACTTCCTTTGTTTTTCAGTTCTTTCACTTCTCTAGCTTGGCCAGCCATGTGAAAATAATCTGCTTGTATAATGATTCTTCTCTGTGCACAAATTTTTTACACACTTCATAACAGGTTTACTTTAAGTATAATAGGTTGGCATGGGTTTATGTTGGATTAGGTTAGAGTAATATTGGGTTAGTTAATCTATGTAGTGTTGAATGACAGTTGCCAATTCCACATAATGCCATACAGACTGGATTTTGCATGCTAATTGCCATGTTGTAAGAAAACTATTCATCAGTGAGTGAAATAAAAACTTATTCTTTGCGATTTTGAGAATCTTATGTTGAGAGTAAATAGATCGAATTTGAAATGAAGTAATAAGAGAATAATTGTTGATTTTGATTTGATTATCATTTTGTTTTTACTTAATAATTGCTACGCTGTTTGCATTATCTGTGATATATTAAAAATATAGTACAGTTACAGCAGTTTGCTAAGAGTACAAAAAAAAATAATAACTGATATGCATTGCTAGTGTTTGACAGTTGCAGACATTTTTCAGAGATATTTGTACGCTACATTGTTATGTATATTGGTTTTTCTGAGCCAACGATGTCTCTTGTCTAGAAAATATACTATTTTTTTTTTTTTTTTTTTTTTTTTCAGAAACTGAAAGAAAAAACAGTTCTTATAAGCAAACAAAACGACTTGCTGTGCAGTGCCAATCACAAACAGGTAAGCGGCAATGTTGCTCATATAGCTGGTAATTGAGCTGCAGATGGAGCGACTATGCTAGGTGCCAGTGGATAGTAACTAGTTTTATGCTCGTGGCTGGGATCTGTCGAAAGTCTGCTTATGTTTCAGTGGAAAGGTTTGTTTTGTCATAACAGAGTTTTTAAAATTTGCTTCTTTCAGGAACTGTGTTTCAGTCCCACTGCAGGTCCTAAGTTAGATATTAATATTGTCTTATTAAACAGTTCCTTGCATGTTACTAGTCAGTCTCTGAGTAAAGGAACATTGAATAAAGAGTGTGGCCCTTTAGGCTCCCATCTACCATATTACTTCTACTATGTTGCAATTATTATGATGAAAAAATTTTAGATTCAGCATTTTGAACAGTGTCTGTTTATAAATTGAAAACAAGTAGCAAATAATACAAGACTTCAATATCATGAAAGTTGAAAGGTATTGAAGTTCGAAAACGTCAGCCAAGCTGTTAGACTCTGCCTGAAACTAATCCAACATTTTGCCTCTCGTTGAACTTAAGCTTAGTACTCAAGACCTTTGTCACCTTGTGCAATGTCATTGACATAACATGCCAAATCTCGTAAATTGCAATGAAAAACGTAATGCTTCTTATGTTTACATTTTGAATGTAGATACCGTAGCACGTTCACGTTACGTTCGTATGTTGTGTATTCAAGATACGTAATTGTAAAACTTTTAATTTTTTTATTTTCGTGGTGCTTTAATTCACATCACAAATTAAAGTTATGACACTTTCCATTCTCTCATATGTACAGTGTTCCAGTTTCCAATTCCAAAAAGTGTATAGAAAAAACGTGTTTGGAACAATATAATGTAGTGTGCAAGTTTGTGAATGCAATACCCGACTAATGAGATTGTAATGATGAGATTTTGTATTTATAAACATTTTTCATCACTTAAAAAATAAGAGTTCAAAAGTTCAAAAATTATTTTTCCCGCATTTTTACTGCGTTAATCCATTTACATGAAGTAGTAATTGTTACTTTATTGACATAAATTAATTAATTATCATATTGACAATGTGACAACCAAATGAACTATGTTTTATTTTTGACTAATTTTTAATGAACATACATTATTGCTTAACGGACTGTTTTCCATAACTTATTTTTATGATTTTGGCTTGGTTATTGGTTAGTTCAGTGTTTGCACCCTGTACAACTGCAAAAATGTAAGACTGCATATTAGTGTACCCCAGTTGCAACACTTCACTATTGGTCTTGTCCTATTCATATTTTTTTTTTTGTTAACCATGTGCCTATTTCATTCACTAGTCCAGAAATTGCAATTCTATTGGTGATTGTGTAAACTGGGTAAATAGAAACAAAATTATAAACAAATCCCTAGCTTACGCATATTGCTTAAATAAATGTATAGTGATCACTTAAGGGCGCCGTGTACCACAATTTTCATCACCGTTTTTTAATTTTTTTTATTTGTACCAGATAATTTTTATCTAATTTCAGACACAAAATGTGACTAAATTTGGCTGGTATGAAATTTTTTTATCTCTCATAGTTTTCGCGTAATGGCTTGTTAAAGTAATATTTTGCATGTTTCTGTTTTAACGACTACACTAAAACTAGCAGATATATAAACTCAAAAAAATCACAGTGGATAAAGACATTGCAGGCTACAATGTCATGCTCACAAAAGTAAAGAATAAAAAATTATTTGTAATTTAAAAACATTATTGAATTTTTTAAATTTTTTATTTTTAGTTTCAGCATTTTTTTTTTTTTTTTTTTTTTTTTTTTTTTTTTTTTTTTTTTTTTTTTTTTTTTTTTTTTTTTTTTTTTTTTTTTTTTTTTTTTTTTTTTTTTTTTTTTTTTTTTTTTTTTTTTTTTTTTTTTTTTTTTTTTTTTTTTTTTTTTTTTTTTTTTTTTTTTTTTTTTTTAATACAAACCTACAACCAGAAATCGACTTTACAGCAAAGACAAGCTTACAGCGGAAGTAGGTTTCAATCAGTCAGTTCGGCATGTAAACTTAATTCCGCTAATAAAAATTTTAAGACCACTCTGATATGTTAAGGACAGTTTAAGTGAAGTAACACAGTGTAGCATTTGTAAGGGACAGCATACAGTGAACAAGTGTCAAGTGTTCTTGTCAAAGACACCAGACGAAAGGAAGAAGTGTGTTGTGGCAAATCAGTTATGCTTCAACTGCCTGCGGGAAGGTCATACAGCAGCTCAATGTCGATCCAGGTACAGGTGTCAGCACTGTCGAGGAAGTCACCATACGCTTATTCATATTGAAACTCTACAAACTCAGTTTAAGACCGACCAGCTCCGGACTTAACAACAAATTCACCCACGGAAGACGCCCGGTTTTTTCCATGTGCTCTGCCGAAGTCCAACTAAGTGCTGCTAAATCCACTACGGTACTCTTGAAGACTGCACTTATTCATGTACGGGACAGTACGCGGGTCAGTACCAAGTTGTGGGAGCCCTATTGGATGGGGCATCACAGTCATCCTTTGTAACGGAAACCTGCTGGGTTTAAAAAGACGCACAGAAACCTGCTTACAACGCCTGGGTCTAAAAAGACGCTGTGCAGACATAAACATACCTGGCATAGGGCACACAGCAGTCTCGAGATCCAGAGGGGTGGTGGCGTGCAAGATACGATCAATTCGTGCTCGACACGTGTGCCTTAGCAGTATGGCATTAGTTTTGCCCAGAATAACTGGTGACTTGCCATCAGTGTAGGTCGCCACAAGAGACTTAGGGCATTTGGAGGGTCTACCCTTGGCAGATCCACAGTTTGCCACACCAGGAGCAGTAGATATGTTACTGTCAGCTGAGGTGGTAGCTGAAGTTATGACTGGACCTAAGATCATTGGTCAGCCGCATGCATTCCACACTGTATTTGGTTGGGTGATTATAGGTACTGCTCCGTGTGAACCCATAAATGTACCTCAGACGACTTCGTTACTGGTGCGTGCAGATACCTCTCTGGACCTGACCTTACAGAAGTTCTGAGAAGTCGAGGAACTGCCGCAGACACAACTGCTCTCCAAAGAGGAACAACAGTGTGAGAACCACTTTTGGGACACACATATGCTTGTACAGCTGGCTGCAGGTATATTGTGAGGTTTCCGTTCAAACCTTATAGAGAAGAATTGGGTAGTTCATGCAGTGTAGCTCTGAGGAGGTTCCAGGGACTTGAACGTAAGTTTAAAAAGGTACTGGAGCTGAAAACCCATTATCAAGAGTTCATGAGTGAATATGAACTACTGGGCCGCATGACCTGTATTGGGCAACTTACGTCGTCTGGGAATGAGATGGTAGTGAAACTGACTTCCCCTGCCCACAGTCAACCTGCACATGTATTCCACCCCAAGCTGTGATCAAGGCAGAGAGTGTGTCCACCAAGGTGCGGGTAGTGTTTGATGCCTCTACCACAACAGTAAACGGACCTTCTTTGAACAGTCTGCTACACTCAGGACCTAAACTGCAAAAGGACATATTTGATGTAGTGTTAAATTTCAGAACCTCACCTGTGGCTCTTATGACAGACGTGTGCAAGATGTTCCGCCAGATCCTGATAGACCCAGCTGACCGGAAGTATCAGTGCATCTTATGGCGAGCAGACCCCAATGACCCGGTGAGTGTTTATGAGCTTAATACAGTGACCTATGGTCTGGCCTCTTCTTATCAGTCTTTGCACACGTTAAAACAACTGGCAATGGATGAAGGTGACAAGTTTCCTTTGGCTGCCCAAACTCTCTGCAACGACGTTGTTGTAGACAACATTGTCACAGGAACTGAGACTGTTTCTGAAGCGAAATATCTTAAAGACCAACTTGTTAAGCTCTTGGAGGCAGGGGGGTTCCATTTGCAAAAATGGTGCTTGAATCACAGGGAACTTCTCAGCATGGAAACATCAGAGAAGACAAATACTTCAAGAGGGTTCAATCACTCTGAGTCTGTCAATGTACTGGGATTGCGATGGGATCCAGTGGAGGACCAATTCCTCTACAGAGTGGATGTGCCGGATCTGCCAAGTACAAAGCGTGGTATCCTGTCGACAGTTGCACGTCTGTACGACCCATGTGACTGGTTGTCTCCTGTGGTGGTTGCCAGCAAGATACTACTGCAGTCTCTCTGGACTCAGGGTTTGGAGTGGGATGATCCTGTTGATGGTGTCACGCTGCATCAATGGAACCAGGTCAGATCATCTTTGCTTTTCTAGCGAATATAAGAATTGATAGACATGTTCCAATTCAAGCAAGCACAACACAGTTCCATAGTTTCACCAACGCAAGTGAGAAAGTGTACGCTGCTGTAATTTATTCTGGTCGTGAGAATCCCAATGGTTCAGTGAAGGTTTATCTGCTAGTGGCCAAGTCAAGGGTGGCACCTTATAAGACACTGTCAATACCAAAGCTTGAGTCGTGTGCAGCGTTGCTGTTGAGCAGGTTGTGGCAGTGTGTTGTGAAGCTCTACTCTCCCAAGATTACGAACCCTAAATTTAATGCTTGGATGGACTCCACTGTGGTGATATCGTGGTTGAGAATGTCACCTCACAGACTGAAGGTATTTGTGGCTAACCGCGTTGCAGAAATACAGTCCATCGTTCCACCCAGTGCATGGAGTCACGTTCCATCAGAAGACAACCCTGCTGATGTAGCTTCACGTGGTGCTCTACCAGACCATTTGAACCAGTCACAGTGGTTCACTGGTCCAAGTTGGTTGCTACAGTCAGAGGATTGCTGGCCTCTCACCCAGGTTGAGGTGCAACAATCTCTTCCCGAGTTGAAACCGGTGCTCTCAAACTCCCTGGTGGTGCATGATAAGAATCCCTGTGTGGGACTCCTACACAAGGTCTCCACCTTGACAAGGCTTCAGCAAGTCACAGCATGGGTAATGTGACCAATAGCTATTTTTTTTACGTACGTAAACCTCATTCATCAGGCCCCTGCTTGACTACAGAGGAGTTGTCATGTGCCATGAGACTGTATGTCAAGAGTGTACAACTTCACCACTTCGCAAATGACATGAGTGCACTGAATAACGCAGAGGACTGCTTAAAAGAAATTAGGTCAATGGCACCCTGCCTTGACTCAAATGGTTTAGTCAGGGTGGGCAGTAGGCATCCGGTACTCTTGCCAAGTGGGAGTAGACTGTCGGAGCTGATTATCATGCACTATCACAGTGTCAAGCTGCACCCAGGACCATGCACGACCTTATACCTCACTCGCTATCAGTTCTGGATTATGTCTGCCAGGAGTCTGGTGCGCAAACTCCTGCACAAGTGCTTGCCCTGCTTCAAACTCAAACCGAACGTATCCAACCCTATAATGGGCACCCTACCTGCTGCACGACTGGCTCAGGTCAGAGCATTTCGGTGTGTGGGAGTGGATTTTGCTGGTCCTTTTCACACCACTCCAACCAGAACTCGAAAGAAGATTACATTCAAGACATACATGTGCCTGTTTGTCTGCATGGCCACAAAGGCAGTACATCTAGAAATGGTGACATATCTCTCAGCTGCCGCATTCCTGGCAGCTTTGGTTAAGTTTGCTTCCATCCGGGGAACTCCTGCGGAGATATTCTCTGATAATGGTACTAATTTTGTCGGTGTACATAGCCGTTTGAAGGAAGTATACCACACACTGCTGTCAGGAGATAGTAAGAAGCACATCTTAAATGAGTCTGCACAGCGAGGCATTTTTAAGTGGCATTTCAATCCACCAGCCAGCCCTCACTTTGGTGGCCTCTGGGAGGCAGCGGTCAAGAGCGTGAAACAGCATTTGAAGCAGATAGTGGGAGACCACTTGCTCACTTCAGAGGAGTTTGTTACACTGCTGGTACAGGTGTCTACAGTACTGAACTCAAGACCGCTGTGTCCTCTGTCACCAGACCCTGAGGATTACGATGTGCTGGCACCAGGACACTTTCTCGTGGGAGAGCCGCTGACTGCTATTCCAGACCACGACATGACTGAGATACCGATGAACCGCCTGGACAGGTGGCAACTAGTCACACAGTTCCAGCAGAGGCTGTGGAAGAGATGGACAATGGAATACCTCCATACCCTCCAGCAGAGAGCCAAGTGGACATCATCAAAGACCAATGTACAGTCAGACCAGTTAGTGC
>PNEQ01063857.1:10500-36126 GCA_003012365.1 Medauroidea extradentata | reverse complement strand
TTTTTTTTTTTTTTTTTTTTTTTTTTTTTTTTTTTTTTTTTTTTTTTTTTTTTTTTTTTTTTTTTTTTTTTTTTTTTTTTTTTTTTTTTTTTTTTTTTTTTTTTTTTTTTTTTTTTTTTTTTTTTTTTTTTTTTTTTTTTTTTTTTTTTTTTTTTTTTTTTTAATAATTTATGACGAGCAACGATGCCAACCAATTCCCTACAATTGCTTGTTATAACATATGATAATTATTTCGTTTATTATACAATACATACCATTTTTTTTTATTTCATGCAGCTGTATAATTCAGTTATCTTCTACAATTTATTATGTTATAAATGTAAAGTAAAAGTGACATCAGTCGATTTTCCAACAATACATATTCGTGAAGGAGCGTTTTTGCCTTATACAGTTAATTTATATTCTCGATAAGGCACTGGGAGCAACATAATTTCGTAACTCCATGGTGGTAGCCATTTCTGTTCGCTGAATTATAGCATTTTAGCGATCTCTTGTAACTGCAAACAGTTTCCGCAAACGCTTGCTAACAGATTGTGAACTATTCATCCGCTAAAATACGCCTATATTGCAGGCGAAGGCAACGCATTGTGTACTTTAGCAGAAGTGGAGGCAACGATTTTTTTTTTTCAACAATAAAACATTGGTATAGGACATCGCATGTTATGAGCTCTAATATGGCGCCTTTCAATTTAGTCACAAACAGAGATAGACCGTCTGCGTTGGTTTTGTACCCCTTGGAGAATACACACCATTTGCTGCAATGGTGTATGTTCACAATATATATTTGGTTTGTATACATAAACAATATTGTGATAATTTTTGTATTGTCTTTTATTAATCTCCATTAAAAATTAACATAGTTGGCCTTGCTAGATGTAGCTAAACACTGCGATATTGATTAAGTTTTTTACTGTCGCATAGTGTCAGTCATGATAGTGTGTTTCCATTACAGCCATTAAATAATGTTGTTCTGCGCTTGTCACGTCCATGTAAATCCAACATACGACAGTGAATTACACTACACTGTAAATGAAATGAAACACATTGATCCCAGCACGAAAAAGTTTTATTTTTAATGATTAATATCCAAAACTTATTTTTTAAATTTAAATTTTGCCAAAAAAATTATGAGATAATATTGTTTTTAAACCTTACTGTTATAGTTGTCTACTTCTTCCAATTATTTAATAAGCTTTACGAAAAATATTTTTGCTTGAACGCATTTTTTTAAATAATAGGCTTATTACGAGTTAATTAATTTATGTATTGACTCTCCATTTTAACTTGATGACTTCATGCAAGGCGAGCAGTAAGTATGTAAACCAACGTTGATAGTAGCAGTGGCGGCTTGTGGATTGTTGCCAGGTAGGGCTGCAGTTGCCAAGAGCTGTACAGGGTTGTGCGCTGGTTAACTCTACAGCCACTGACACGCTGATATGCAGGTGCCCCTTACTACTGAGTGGGCATTAAAGATCTAGTAGCAACAAATATTTCATGGTCGTTGGTCTACGGCGCGTTCATCGAGAGTGTACAGTTCCGAATATCTGCAGCCCCACCGGGCAACAACCCTCGAGCCGCCACTGGATAATAGACCATATACGTTTCCATATTCTTGTACATAACTATCTTAGCAAAGGCTATTTTACTGTATCAAATGTTGTTACAATTTTCTTTCAAATTTATTGATTCAATTTCTTAAATGTCATGTGACGCCATGTTGACGTCATAACCGCGGCCATTTTGTCTTCCAATTTATTGAAAGTCTTGAATTTCCTCAAAGATTTTCGTTTCGAACGTGTTTGAAAATTTCTTGAATTAAAATATTTTAAGAATGAAGAAGGGGTTTTTCTGAGTGTTTTATTCAATTAACATATTCATTGAGTTCTGTATGCTAATTAAACCATCCTAAAAATAAATGTGAGCATTATTTCCTTTAAATAATTTATACAAAAATAACATGAAATGTTGAATTGGCTAAACCAAATATTTGTGTCATTAAAAATTATTAGATAATTGTACAACAGGTACATTGTTTATTTTGTGTATCATTAGTTAATAAATAGTGTGATAACTTTTCAAGTGGCCCCTTCGATGTTTATTTAATTGATTTTCTTGAATCGTCTTGCTATTCAAGAAATTGAATTCAAGAAATTGAATTAAATAATATTTTATGCATAATTTTATATTTGCACGGCATAGTGTTCGTTTTATAGAAGTTTCGTGTGACTACATTTTTCACTTGTAAAAATTTTTAGCTCTCATAGTTTTTCCATAGCGGCACGTCAAAGTCAGAATTCGCAAGTTACGGGAACATAGTAAAAACAAAAACAAAGTCTCTTACCCGAATGAAATAATTTACACTGAAATAAGATGTTATGGGCAGTATGCTAAAATATTTTAAAACACAGTACAAAGTAATTTTGTCTTTTTTAAAAAGTGTCATAAATTTAGTAAATTGTCATATTTTTCAGATTTTTTTTTTAATTATAAAGGAATATCATTGTGCGTTTTTAAATATTTTAGCACATGGCCCATAATATATAATTTAAGTGTAAATTATTTGACTCGAATAATACAGATGGTTTTTGACTTTGATATTTCGCTACGGAAAAACTATGAGAGTTAAAAAAATGTTACAAGTGTAAAATGTAGTTACCAGTTAGGTCTATAAAATGAACACTACACCGTGAAAAAATAAAATTATGCATTTATGCCACGTGAATGCCTTTAACTCTGTTTTTTTTTCAAGATCACGACAAAACGCTATTAAAATGTGACTTCTAAGCACTGTACAGATTGTCGTAACCCGTCTTATAATTCTACCGGTACAGTTTCGCGAACAGCTTATGCTCAGGTCAATGCAACAGGTTCGGGAGATAAACATCGCCAGAATCTTCAAACTTCTACTGTCCAGCCTACACTCCGTAGCTTTAAAATGTTGGAACACCTCTTTCAAAATCTCGTCCCGGGAGATTTTAAAAAATTCCGTAAGAGATGTGATAACGGAGTTTTGCCTCTGGATGACTGTTTCTCGGCTGACATATGAAGTGATTCAGGCCGAGAGGTTTCAGACACCGGCCAGCAGCGGCAATAAGGCCATTATTTCCACGTTTTTACGGTAGGAATGTCGGCTTTAGAGGATTCTTCCACCTTGGCATGTTGCCGGTGTGTACCTGCGGGGAAAAAGGTGGAGGGGATTTTTTTTTGTCCATGCCGTTCTTTCCCCAGACCACGGAATTCCCGGCAAAACATGCCGGCGGAATGTCATTACCTTCTCAAATTAATTCGTGAATACGCTTAGCGACAGCCTTATTTATTTGCTTGTCTGTTCCACCGAAAGAAAAGGGAACGGGAGGCTGATACGAGCAGGTACGAAATAAAAAAAAAATAATAAGTGTAGAGAGAGAGAAAAGAGACATGAAGAACAAGCTAGCGAAGACAATGGGGAAGTGTAGTCGAGACATTGAGCTCGCTACGAGACAGATTGCCGTTTGTCCGGTTCTTTTGAAGACCGCTTCGGCTGCGAGGACCGAGGAATTTGTGCGCGTGACACTGCCGGCTCGTAAAACCAGCCAGTGGAAAAACTAAGTAAAAAAAAAAAAAAAAAAAAAAAAAAAAAAAAAAAAAAAAAAAAAAAAAAAAAAAAAAAAAAAAAAAAAAAAAAAAAAAAAAAAAAAACTCGCCCCTCTTTCATACTCAACACCTGTGCCACTTATGCTATGAAATATTAGTAACAGAGACACTGGGAAGTGACGGAATAAATTACTGCCTGCGTTTAAGACCCCAACACATCTCTCAGGGTAAAACATGCAATGTTGCAGGTGATGTATTAAGGCTACTTTAAACTCGTTCGTTAAGGTGGGGTGTCACACCACGTGTTGAATTTTTCATTTCAAAATCATAACAGTAAATTAATATGATTACAAAATAAATATCATTTCAGCGGTTTAGCATTATACAAATGTTTTCGGCATTAGTCGCCAATTTTTACACACGCGATACTGATGACTGAAAAGGCAAGAATATGTTAATAATTTAAAGATAGTAAATTGCTGATCGCGTCATCAATATTGGGTAGATACTATAAATATGTGAGTATATATCAAGGCAACGTAGAGCGCGATAATGATAAATGTTTACTCAGTTAACCAACTTTTATTGCCACAACAAAAGGTTTGTCTAAACACAAGCCACTGCAAAGGTACTTTGTGCAAAAAAAAAAATTAAAAATTTATAGTAATTTTTTCGAATCCAATATCGATAAAATACTCAATGACAATCGTAGATAATGGTATTTGCCAACTTTATGAGTCAATATTTATCCAGAATTACTCATTCGTTTCGCGTGATCTCTTGCGCCGTAGTTAAATGGACGAGATTCCGGCGTCAGAGATTGTGCCGCAGAGGTTCGTAACAATGGAAACAATTTTGTTTAAAACGTTTGCTAAAACTATTGTCTATGATTGCTGTTGTTTAATTTTTGTAAATTGGATTCAAGTAGCCAACAGTTACAGATTAATGCTTTTAGTGTTGAATTATGTATAGAGTCAGTGATTTTTTGGTGAAAATGATTCTGCAACAACTCGTTTCAATTCCTTACGTGCACACCTGCACCTCTGGTTCGTGGTTATTGGCAGAACATAATAGGACAGAGGCGTGGCTCACTTGAATGCACCAACAACGATGCGCGACGCCACACGGCCGTGATTCGCGTGTAGGACCCCGAGACACCGAAAGTTAAAAACTTCCAATCGCTGACCATGAAGCAGAGAAACAGTTGTGCACATAAGGCATTGAAACAAAAATTGTTGCAGAATTCTTTTCACCAAAAAGCATTGGCTCTAATTATGTACCACGCCCTCTTAAGGGGTATGGAAAGGTACGATGTCGAGCGGGTGACTGGAACATTCAATCGTCAATAAAATCTGAACTACTTATCAAATTTCGATTAGATTTTTTGCCGAGTAGATATTTTATCAGCTGACGTTTATATGTATACCATTATGAGGTGGTATGCTTTACTTTCGAGTAAAAAATTAAAAACGGTTTTTAGAAAAATAAGGGCTTGAGACCACAAAATCTACAAAAATGGGAAACTGTAATTTTTATAATTTTTAATACGATAATGTCTGGACCTCTATAGTAACAGAATTTCAAATATACTCGCGTTTTAATTTGAAAATAATTTTACTATCCGAAAATCTCTGCGCGATAGGTTTACGGATGAGCCAATGAATTTGTCTCTAATGACCTACTTTACATACCATCTATATATCAAAGTAACAGCGTATTTCCCCCCTTTTCATTAAACATAATTAGGAATTTTTTTTTAAGACTTCTCGCATATATATACACTATAAACGGCATAACACGCACCACCTCGCATGACAAATATTTAAGTAGGCAAGACCACAAGCAACTATAGAATCAATATTAAATCCTTAATTAGTTTATCTTGAATGAACATCTGGATACAACCTAAACACCTGGATAATATCCAACAACTTGAATTATTATCCAACATTCTGGATACTATCTAACATTCTGGGCACTAACTTCCTGGATATTATACAACATCCTGCATATTATCCAGCATCCTAGATACCATCAAATTTTCCCATAAAGATATTAGCTCAGCAAATTTAACAGCAATACATTTTTGTTACAAATATTGCATACTGAGAAATATAGTGTTTGCTATAAAGCTACTTTGTAGTGGTTCATATTCCAAAGAAAACTATTTCCGCCCCAACAAAATTTGTGCAAAGAAAGAATTTTTAGACTGCAGCCACAATTATGTCCACAATTGAAATATAATATATAGCTTTGGGAAAGATCACTATAGTCCCGCTATATTCTGTAGGCTCGTCTTTGGCCTCTGATTGGTCCGTTGTTCTGCCGTTGATATTCTATTGTCTAGAGCTCAGCTCAGAGATGGTTGGGATACATGGGCCATATTTCCTATTGTGACTGTAGCAAGACACCTATGTGAGAAACAGGCCCGACTTGCTGAAGAATAACACCTTAGTAAAAGTCGGGTAGTCTTGCAACGATGTTCAGCTATTGCGTGGTCGTGCAGGAACGTTTACGGCTTTCGATTTTAAAACCGACGCTACAGCATGTGGCGCGAACATAGGCCGTGTTTCAGCGAGCACACCATGCACATTTCACCTATGAAGTCGCTATAAGTGATTTACAGAGTTGCGTGGTTTTAAATCATTTAACGTATGCACGAAGCACTCACGCTATAGGACGTATAGTGATTTGTGAACGCTCCTATACACAGAGACGTGCGATTAAAATCGCCTGTGAATGTAAGGGAAGAAAATTCTGATAGGCGATGTGTCATTCGTATTAAGGAATGTGGGTGAATGTGTATTGAGGAATGCGGCTCTGTTGACCACTTGTAAAGTCGCGTGAGAACATCAATATAACCACGGTATGTTCGAAGCTCAGAGCTTTGTATTGGTAAAAGCACCTCCCCCTTACGGTGACTATAGATGTGAGGCACAAAATCCAATACACTCTAAGGGTGCAACCGATCGGTATATGCAGTACAGTTTCATCTGTAAGTGCAAGCCACTCAACCAGAGTGCAGTACTTTGTTATTATTATTTTTCTTACGTAAATTTAAGCAGTGATAATTAGGGACTGGAAAACTTCGCGAATTCAATGACCTTCATGTTAGAAGGCACAGTCTTGTGCATACTCGAGCCCCGACGTTTAGTCAATTACTACTCGACCACGACAACTAGTCCCGCGGGAAAAATGCGAACTACCGCTGTGTTGTCGTTGAACACAGCGCGCAACTGGTGTTGCGCACCACAGTACCGGCCATAATACTGTGGCACAGGCAGCTGGCTTGGTTTTCGCCGCTACGTCTCCACTGACCGTGTGCCATGAATTCATGTCAGGCGCAGTACGTTTCCCCTCCCTGAGACATGTCTACCTACTACTAACGCCACGCTTCTTCCCCTCACGGGAGGACTAGTTGTCGTGGTCGAGTGGTAGCTGTTTTACAGTGGAACAGCAGACAATGAACGAATGGACGGGGCTTGAGTATGCATAGTACAATTGATACTAGCCAGCAGGTCGTTGATTAGCGACATTTTACTGTCCCTAGTGATCATTTTTTACGCACAGCACCGCACGTAAAATCGTGTAACACGGTCTCGTAGGCAACTGCGTGGAGCGATGCTTGCAGCCAGCAAGCTAACTAATTCCCCCATCCTTTTTTCCTCGCGAACGGCATTTTTAAATGTCTGTCGTAGTCGTAGTGTGTGTATATATATATATATATATATATATATATATATATATAGCAATATATGTTTGTAACATTACACGAAGAATAAGCTTGTGTTGAACTAAAAAGCGGAATTAAAACAATTAAATTTTTCGTACTGCTGAGAAGTATTATATTTACGCAATAACTGATAAACAAAGAATTTGTACTTTTTGATACCGGAAAAAACCGTGGATACACTTAATTTCGAACCTGTAACCTTGTGGTAGTTAACCACGTGTGCAACAACTGAAGCATATATATATATTTATATATATATATATATATATATATATATATATATATATATATATATATATATACACACATATGTGTGTGTGTGATATGTAATAAACTGAAAACTACAAGGAAGTCTGTATACGAACGACTTGTTATATTTTGAATAAAGAAAATTACAAAATTAAATAATTGGTATTCTGGAATATGCTAGAACTTTAATGCGTTATACATACATATATATATAACAAATAGTTCTTACACAGACTTCCTTGTTGTAGTTTTCAGTTTATTGCATATCACAGTCTTTTATGGTTGTGTAACTTGCTATTTCCGAACAAATACGCAATTTTCGTTTCTTAAGTTTGATTGCAAAACGAACACTTATACACTGAGAAAAAAAATACTGTAAAATGTAAGAATATTTCTTTGAAACAACCAAATAGTATATTTCAGTACATGCAAACAAATGTATGGTTTGTCACAATAAAATTTTTTGTTTGAATTTTTTTTTCCTTCCAAATTACGTGATTGGTGCCGCAGTGCAGATATCTTTAAATCAAACGTGCTTCATTTATTCGAGCAACCATTAAAGTATACATTTGAATTATTTTTCTTGCTCTGATCACGATAATAAGGTTATTTGTACAGCAACGTTCATACAAATAATATTTACGTGTAAATATGAAAAAAAGGAAACGTGCAGGTGCGTACGTATTTGAACCCACAATCTTCTGCTTGGCTTTCACGCACGTTCCCACCTTTTTAAAAATATTTTTTATAAAAATGTTTTGTACAGTAACGAGACGGTAGCTTCCGCATCATCACTGCACCGAACATTCCCCCCTTTAATGTGACTTATTTAAGCAACCCCGAGTAAATGTCGAGAGGCAATTGTAGAGAGGCAATTTTATATACAGTCCGGACGAACACAAATTTACACCCAGCCAGACCTGGTAATCGAACCCAGAACCATTCGATCCAAAGCCGGCTTCTCAACCAACTGAGCTGCGGGGGGTTGGCTCCACTAGACCATCAAGACTTACAAATAATTGTATTTATTTTTACATTCACACACTTAAAGTATAAAACAATTTATCATACGCAAACACTGGAAGATTCAAAACGAAAAACGTCGCAGGCATAATTGATACATGATTAGTTCACCTGAGTCACTAACAATTTTATTGCACTGCGAATGATACGAACCGTTGTGTGAGATTTCTAAACTACTCATACTCTCTACACTCCTTAATATTATTTCTAGAGCCAGTGATTTTTGGTGGAAAAAAACTGCGACAATTAGTTCCAATGCCATACGTTCACATCTACAGACCTGCTTCCTGGTTATTGGCAGAGTACATTTGTACAGAGGCGTCGTTCATTTGATAGTCCTTATCATAACAAGGTTACTGCGGCACCACGCGTCTGTGATTCGCAGGTAGGACAACGAGACGCTGAGAGTTAAAACAGCCAATCAGTGGCCGTGCAAGCAGAGCTGCATTGAAACAAATTGTGGCAAAATTCTTTTCACAAAAAATCATTGGCTCTAATCATTGCATGCGCCCAACGTTTTTACTTTTAAATTTTACAGGTGTTTTCAGTGGACTTGTTATTTTATACTTTTTAATCCGTTTTAAAACGTGGTGTGTTTCAATTTTCAGTAAGTTAATTGTTTTGTCTATACCTAATCGCTAAAGCTGTCATGTTTATATGAAGAATTTATGTTAATTGTGTAATTTGTGTTGACTATATGAGTCTAATTTTCTGTACTAAGTAGCACATAACAGACTGATTGCCATTTCAGTCTCTTGGTCTCGTCAAAACGACGTATGTGGCAATTTACGGACTGAGACCAGCACAACTGATAAGCTTACTTTCCTCAAAGTGGATGCAAATTAACACTGAAAGTTAAAATCCTTTACGTACATCTAGGAATATTAAATGATAATATTAATTTAGACCTATGAGAAACGAAATATGAAAAAAAAAAAAAAATCAACTTGCTAAGTAATATACGCTTACACAGCTTGATAAAATTGGAGAAAAAACATTCTGAGATTTCAGTCTATCATAAAAATATATATGGTCACCCTTTTTTAAATATTATCAAAGGATGAAATAAATACACAAAAATCCAGTCACCTAACAAAATAGAATATGTGTTCCATGATTAATTAACTTCGGAAAAATATTTCCTCAAAAATGTACAATGCAATGCTAAAATATAAAAATTGTCACCATTATAAAAATATGAACACCAGATTAATGAATACACAAAACTAAAGTCAGTATGCTAAAAACTATGTGTGCATTAAGTTAAACAAAATTCGAAAATAAATAAATAAATAAATAAATAAATAAATGTGTCCTCAGATATGTATATAAGCACGACTACCATTTTGTAAATATTAATACAAAGTGAACGAAAACGCAATTAAAAGTCAAGTCAAATTTCCAAGCTGTATATGCAAACCAAGATTATTACAAATAGGAAAAAAAAAATTGTCAGTTACACCAAACAAAAAATGGTTGCATTTATGGAAATAAAAATACAAGAATAAAAGAACATACAAAAGTCAAGTCAGATTACTAATTTGCATATGTGGACTAAAATTGATGGAATTCAGAAAAATATTTCCTGAGTTATGACACGTTAAGTCGAAAATATAAAAATGGCCGCCGGTTTAAAAATATGAACATACAATGAACGAAATACACAAAAATCAAGTCAACTAACTAAGAAGTATAAGTATATCAAGATTAATGAACTTCGGCAAAATTTTTCCCCAAATGTGTACATGCAAAAAAAAATATCAAATAGTTGCCTTTTCGAAAATATGAAAATATGATAAACGGAATACACAAAAGTCAAGTCAACTTTTTATGTAGTATACGAGTACCAAGTTTAATGAAATCCTCGAAAATTTATTATATAAGTAATTATTTATGTTAAAATATAAAAACGACTACCTTTATTTAATTATAAAAACAAAATGAACGCAATACACAAAAAGTAAATCAACTTTGTACGTAGTATATGCGTGCCACATTTGAAGATTTTCTGAAAAAAAATTTTAACGGTACGTGATACTATGCTAAAAATATAAAAATTTTCACCATTTTGAAGATATGAAAACAGGATAAACGAAATACAAAAAGTGAAGTCAAATTTGTATGCAGTAGGCTACATGTTTATCAAGTTTGATGAAATTCTGAAAAATATTTCCTAAGATAACCTATGTAAAACTAAGCTAAAAAAAATACGCAAATGGCCACCATTTTGAAAATATGAACATAGGATGTAAGAAATATACATAAGCAAAGTCAGCCTTGTATGCTGGATGTGTGTACCAAGTTTGATGAAATTCTGGAAAATGTTTTTTAAGATATGTAGAACGGTTAAAATTTAAAAATAGCTGCCATTTTGAAAATATGAACACAGTACAACGAAATGCCCAAAATTAAAGTCAGTTTTGCATGCAGTATGTGTGTACAAATTTAAAGAAATTCTGAAAAATATTTCCTAAGATGTGTAATACTATGCTAAAAATATAAAAATTGACGCCGTTTTGAAAATATGACAACAGAATAAACGTAATACACAAAAGTAAAGTCAGTTGTTCATGCAGCATACGTGTAAAAAGTTTGAAGACATTCTGAAAAATATTTTCTAAGATATGTAATAGTATGCTAAATATGCGAAAATTGCCGCCCCTTTGAAAATATGAACAGGACATAAACGAAATAAAAAAGAACAAGTCAGGATACTAAGTACTATATGTGTACAAAATTTGATGAAATTCAGTCAACAGGTTCAAAAGTTCTTAAGGACAAATACACACACGGACAGTAGGCTAATAACCGTCAGAGCCGAAACGTGATTCACTCCATAACTTTACAACTCACTGGATAATACTCTCTTGGTATTGGCGCACCTAATGGAAAATCCCAAGACAACTATCTTCCATGAATAAATTATCTCTTATCTTTAAAAATCCCTGTTCGAATCAAAATCAGGCACACGAAAAGTAGTGCTACAATTACCGAGAATCAGCGACAGTGTGAGTTGTACAGTGACTTACAAGTAACAGTTCCATAAACCAATAAACTGTAAAAAAAAAAAAAAAAATTCTAAACTGTATTGAAAGTTTTAACCCATTCGCAATATAGAACATTTGCCAAAATTCAGCTTGCGTGTAGAATCAGTAAATGTTGAACAATGTTACTACTCAATTCTAGTCATGTCAGTAAGTGTGTGTATGTATTTGATTGATTTTCAAAGGCGAATCACTCCATATTATTACAGTTACGTACAAAGTGTCATATATTTCCTGCTTAATTTTTTACAATGAAGCACCTGCCGGAGAGTGTCGGTGATTTTTGTGAACATCCAGTGTATATGTGTGTATATACAGGATGATCGAAAAAAACACCGATAACACTTAGTATGTTGTACAGGACGACAAACTGATCATAATTGAAGAAGGAACCCATGTCCGAAAACGCACGGTGTAGGCGCAGACCAGAAAAGTGTCCGTGCGACATGTGGTCAATAAAACGAAGAAACAGTTTGCAGCAAAAAGCAAGTTACAAACGGGGTTCAAACTGTGTACCTCCGACTTCAATGCAGAGTCTACAACGGCGGCGCTGAGCTGCACGCACATGATCCAATAAGTGCGGTTGTCTGGAAAGAATTTCAATCGCTCCATGTACTCGTCCTATGAGGTCCTCCTCTGATATTACAGGAGTGGCATACACCATGGCTTTCATACTATCCCACAGAAAATAATCGAGTGGTGTGAGATCTGGTGATCATGCTAACCATGGAACTGGTCCTCCTCGACCAATCCATCGATTTGGGTATGTAACGTTGAGGCGATTCCTCACATTTCTATCAAAGTGTGCTGGAGCTCCGTCGTGTTGCAGCCACGTGACCTGTCACATTTGCAGCGGCACTTCATCCAATAAGGTAGGCAAGATAACTCTAAGAAATGTGCATCCTGATGATTCAGGGTCGCCAACTGCAGTGCTAATAGATGGCTTAGCAAGTGTTTCCAATGACGTTCGGTTCACGTTTGATGGATTGTTCTCACTTTGAACAATGCTCTGCTGAAATAATTCAAGGTTGTCATTTTGAGAGGGATGTTCGCTCATCTCAGGATCAATAAATTTGTCTGTCACATCAGAGGGAAGAAAATATTCACCACTAAAAATGTGTAGATATAATGGAAAAACTTCAGTCACTTCGAAACCTTTCAAAGCATTTCCGAATGTAGCTGCCCATCCATAGGATTTTGCGAATATGGAAGTCACCTGATAAACTACTGTAATTGGACAACCGGGATGATTTGTCATCCAAGTATCACACTCTGAAGAATAAAACTTTTTGAGGGGTCCAAAGAAAGCTCTGTCAAGGGGCTGCGTCTTATGACTGCTGTGTGGTGGCAGAGACAGCATATGAATGTGATGTTTCCTGCGTACGTACGCACGGCTGTGTGCGTGGGGCAAGACTGCGCATGCGGTCTTACCCCACTATATATGCGCAGTCTTGCCCCACGCTGTATGATGAATTTAATATGAATATAGACGTAGCGCCATTACGAATACCTTTATACCACGATAGCTTAATGGATCCAGCACAAAGAAGCTTTCGTTTGTAATAACTGCATCTTCGTTAGCTCTGTTTACCACAGCCGTATACTCAATAAACCCAACAGCAGAATAACTAACAAAACTTACTGATTTATTTTCACCTACCTCTCTAGCAGCAGACTGGTTCCACTAGGTTGTCTTCACGCGTCATGAATAGCTGCATCTTTGGGACGCACTGCAGCGTGACAGTCGCACCAACTGTCATGACAAATCACTAGAAATGATTGGTGCGCAGTCTTACCCGCCGCACATTATTACCTCACCCTACTCTACAGTGTACAGCGCCCTGGCTTACCACGTTACTGTGGAAAGTTTCATCGTACAATGCGTACCGTCCAATTAAATACGACTCATCTATGCAGCTGTCAATAATAGCTGCGATGGCGTTCCGTAGAGACATTATCCAAAACTTGAGCTGTGCACTGTACGCCGTGTATTGTGAAACGTAGTGCAGAAACGGCATATTTACGGACCTATGTTCACATAACATTTTTTGTTCCACTAGATATGAGGATTGCTACCCCAAAGTATTGACACGCAATTTCGCAACAATTTGCATACTTACAATTACAAAAGTATCGCAAAAATAATCGCAACTAACAATTCTGTTGGTGTTACTACCTACGTTTAACCCAATGCAATCAAACCTGTTAGTTGACCCAATTTTTTTTAACTGATAGTTTTTACAGTAATAAATTTACCTCAGTTTGGCAAGTGTGGAATCCTACATGGATAGAGCGGACCGAGTACTTGTTGTCAGCGTTCCACTTCTGTGTACTTGTCCATTCTGCGTCTGTTTTTCGGAGTGTCCACGTGTATGCCAGTCCTTTTGGTAACCATCCAAGACAATGACGAACGCCTCGTTCGGTGTGAATCAAATGAGCTCAAGCCATTACAAACGCAAAGCACAACCCACGTATAGGTGAAGATGAAGTAACACATGCCGTAGGATTTCACGCGTGAAAAAAATATTCAAATTTGTCTCTCTGCCTTTGAGGTGGCCGCCTGCCAAAGTCGCCGATCGGTGTGCATGGCTGTTAAGCATAAACTAAGCACTGCTTACAATGTTATGTGAGTTAATATATCTCCATCGTTACTAATTTAGATACAAAAACTTCCACGTAACTAAAAACTAGTCTAAACATTTCACAACTCTCAAAACTTTACTTCGATAGCCTCAATTAATAGTCTACATTATTTTTTTTATCATCGTAAGTGTTAGGAAGTGTTAACCTTTAAGTGAAGTGCCTATATTCTAAAACTGTTCAACGCCTATACGTAATGTCTGCTTAAGAATAACAGTCAAATAATATTACACATGTGTGAACGAATTTCACGTCCTATCGTAACATCTCGTTTACTGCGAGTGAAACAGGCGAAAATAAATATTTCCATTGTCTTTTAGGGTTTTGACGGTCTTAAGTAGTACCTTTTGGTTCGCGATCCGATTCCCGATATTCTTTAAGCGTTCGACAATTTACATTGATTGACAAGCCAGCGTATAAAATCACGCTAAACAGTGAAGGTTGTAGCATTCACCATTCACGCATTAACCTGCGTATACTCATTCATGAGTGACAGTTGCAAAACTGGATATGTTCACTACTATACAAAGTCAGGGGCTGATATAACTAGTGACAACAATTTTATACCGAAATTATGTTAACTGGTTGATTTAGGCAACTGTAATTTTATATTTTATTGGTTCCTGTGCTCTTTTGGCCACATTAATACAGTTAATTGAGAAAATATCAGTTTTTGTCTAGCTAAATAATGTAATATTGCATATTTTAAAAATAATATATTAATGCCAATGATAAGGTATTTAGCGGGTACCAAAATAACAGAATAAGATATAAAATAAAGACAGCACATCGTCGTAAAATTGTCCTCAAGTGTCTTTTGTTGTTTGCGTGTACATAAATGGTGTATGTTTTGGAATCGGCGTATATATCCGAGCATTTTCAACAGCGAAGATAAAGTAAGCTACACGAATTACCTGTCTTAATCTTACATCCCCCACAACTACACTATTTCTACTATCTGTTTGCTGCCTCAGATACTGAGAACCCTTCCCTGTGCAACGGCTTCTCACTGCGATTTATGTAAATTTTTCGTTCTTACAACACACCTTCAAGAGAGAGTGTTAGACCATTTTGTTGTATTTCAGTTTTTGAGCCGTGACATTTATTCAAATTGTATTAACAAAATATGCTCTTCGACAAAGCATAGGGTATATTCTTGGTAAAATGCTCGACATAAATAATAATGGATACTTTCATTTATTTCTCACACAGAATCATTGCAAGAGAACTACAGGCTAACTTTCAAGAATTCTCTGGCAATGATTTTGCATGGCAAATTAATGAAAGATTCAATTATTATTTATGTCGAGCAGTTTACCAAGAATATATCCTATGCTTTGTCGATGAGAGAGTTTTGATAATACAATTTGAATAAATGTTATGACTAAAAAACTTAAAATGCAGTACAATTGTTTAACACTCCCCCTTAATCTAGTTTTTCTTTGGCTATTTATCGTTTTCTATCTTCTTTTCTTATCTTGGTTTTCCTCTCTTTTACAGCTATTTCATATCCTCATTATGTCATGTTTTCCTTATTTGTTACTCTTTTTCCGTTCTGCCAATTTGTGTCTATCTTCCAGACACTTGTTTATGTAAGCACGAATTAGTGCAAGTAATAAACAAAGAGTGTAAATTTAGTTGTACTCACTGTTCGCACCAGAGAACCCGGTATTTTATACAATTTTATAATTTTGCGTCCCATGACGGTCGTCGAAGTTGCTTACTTTCCCCTGAGCAGCTTCCCGCAAAGCGTTTCGTCTCCAAAAAAAAAAAGACAGGGAACTTATTTCTTCGGCCCGCGACTGTACATCAGATCAAAAACAATCTGCTTTTCCAAACAGTGTAATTTTTATGCACAGAGATCTCACTACATGAGTGCGCTATCCTTTCCTTAAATGTCGTACTTTATAACTTAATTATTTCCGTTCCGGTTCGCCTCACTCGCTGGTTAGCTCCCACTTTTAGAAACCAGTCCAGAAGAACCAGTAACTGTGGCGGCTTCGCGAAGCACTAAATTCCTAGAGGAATGCGAATCACGACATCTTTCTCTTGTTATTCCTGTTTCTTCCGAAGAAGTTGTCGTGTTGCCATCGTGCCGACTAAGGTATTTACGTGGTTAACAAGAGATAAAAGTGACGGTCTTAAGACAGCGAGAGTTAACGTAAGAAACAGAATTACAGGCTTAATAGAAAGAAAATACTCAAATTCGTATTCCACTAACGAGTTTTCCTTCACCCCCCCCCCCTTTTTCCCAAACTGTACAGGAGTATATGTAAAAAATTCTTTAGTGTTAGCAACGCATGTAAAGTACTTTAGGTGGAAATAAAAATAAGTGTTTATGTGTGTTTAATTTTTATAAAATTGAAATGACTGCTGCGTCTGTCTGCTTATGTCCGAGACATGCATTTACAATGAATTAGGCATTAGTATTTAAAAAGACCTCTCCTTTACGCAATGAACTTAAGTTAATACGCCAACCTACAAGGAACTGTATAATCAGAACAGCGTGGCTAAGTTTCGAGCGAAAATTAAATAAATAAGAGAGAGAGAGAAAACAGCGTTATCTACCAATCCATAGACCTACACTGAGAGAAAGAATTGTTTCATTGTACTAAATATATTTGTTTGGGTGATGTTTGCATCAGTTAAACAATATTTTGTTGGTAAGACCAAGCTTGGAGTCCTCCAAACTAATTTAGTTATTTCCCTCGACCAAATTATTCATTTAAACGCAATTTGTTTGTGCCAAACGTATATTCGGTTACTATAGGACGTCAAATAAATATTTTGTGTAAACAAACAACTTGTTACAACTGGTCAACAAAATAATATTGTTAGTTATGAGTGATGTGCTTTGAACCAACAATTTTTTCCGATGGACTAAATGATTTTGTTGGCAAAACTAAATCCATTTGGTTGACTCGCGGAAGATGGCAGTCTGGCGTGCGTGAGTGACAAGATGGCGAACACTGTATACCTCAACATTCAAAATATAAGTTTGTGCGACAAGTAGGACGTCTAAACTGTTAATCAGCATAATTCAAGTATCTTAATTTTAGCTATAACCATTTCAAAGTGGTTAATTTGATCGATCACAAAAGAAAATGCTATAAACTTGAAAACCACCACATCTGCACGTCTCGTTCTTTGTGCTGCGGTGCACGGCAATCATTTAGTAGAATTATTTGGCCTCGTTTACCTTTTCGTAGACGGAAAACAAACATGTTTGAAAATAAAACAGTACAATCGTAATTTAATATTAGGTCCAACTTTTCCTGTACAAATAACAACCTGAATATCACAGAAGTAGTCGTAGCTCAGTTGGTCCGACCGCTTGGCTCGGTGGTCAGCACTCCTGGCTGCTGAGGCAAGGGTCCCGGATTCGATTCCCGGCCGGGGAGGTGACATTTACAACCACTTCCTCGGGTTCAGGACTGGGTGTTTGTGTTCGTCTTGTCTGTGTGCCAAAGACACCATACAAATACAACGACAACTACACTATACAAAGTTACTGGGGAATGCATTCATTAACTTAAAGGGGGGAAATGTTTGGTGCGGTGGCGAGGCGTCAGCCTTGCCATTGTACCAAACATTTTTATAAATAAATTAAAAAAAAAGTTGGTTAGGTCATTAACGGTAAAGGGAAAGCGATAGGATAATGGATCAAATCCCGGCCCGACCATACTTTTTTTTAAAAAAAGTCTTAAAATTTCTGAAATATTTTAAGTTAGTAAAATATAATTTTTTTAATTCTTAAAATACTGTATGCGCATTTAATATGTTTAACGAAATATTTTTATGACCAACTAAATATTTGGTACTGCTAACAAAATTCAGCTATGCCTCAAACAAATCGAGGGAACAAAATAATTTGGTACGAGCAAACAAATATTTCGTTGCCCCTCTATAAACAAATGATTTGGTTGATTCAAACAAATTTTGTTTGCACCAACAAAATTTTTTTCTCAGTGTACGCCTATTCCCGTATTTCGTGAACCTTTCACATTTTTTAACTATATAAAATTCTAGGCTGTTTACATCATAGTTTGAGATGCAATTTTCTATTTTTTTCTTCAGTACGTTAGTCAAAATCAACGTTGGCATACAGTATTGTCAAAGTTTATAAAATAGTTAGTTTTTACTGGTTTTTTGTTGCAGGAAGTTTTTAATGCTTTAAACGAATGAAAAAATGTACAAAATGTCCTGTGTAACTTTAGTACTGTCAGTTGGCGGAGTATTCGATGTGAAATAAAATCTACTTCAGTTCCCTCTTATTTTCTACAAAATTTTCTGCGTATTTGAAAAAAAAAAAAAACTACAAACCATTAACTTTTTATCTTCAGAAATGCCATTGTATCAGAATACTTTCAATCCATATTTAAGTTTTTTTGTATTATAAACATGGTGCTTGAAAAACTGTTCAGTTACATAATAAACATTTAAATATGCTCAATCTTTCGGCTAACATAAAAGGCATCAACTGGAAACTCTTAACATTGGCTAGCATGTAAGTGAAGTAGATAATTACTCTACAAAATTATGTATATATATATTTATATATATAAACATATATATTACCTTGCGCGTTATTCAAAGCTTAGTGTCTCAATGTTTCACCAACTAACGGAAAAATTCCTTCTCGTGGTAATATTTCATGACGGAAATTCAATGAATCGGAACATTTGATTTATTTCCAACTAAAGCGTAAAATGGTAGTATTAGAGTAAAGAAGGTGTGCAAGACTGTCTCTAGATTTACGCCAGCGTGAATTAATATACCTACGAGATAAATATAGAGATATTGCAGCGACCGTTGCTAAATGTTCACATGATGCTCAGATGTAAAAGAGAGAATGCATGCTCATTTACCCACAAGTGTGTATTTTACAGTAAAAATGTGAATATTAGGGAACTAACTAAAAATTCTGTCAGGTAGTAAGTCCAGTGATACTCGTACTGGTAGAAAATAGAAAAATTCTAACTCGTTCCGCAAAATAAAAAAAAAAGCCGTTCGCTTGCTGTGGGAGAAATGCAGGAACATTTATATGAAACGTTAGCCTACATGCTAAATTTTACGTAATCTATCTCCATAATTTATTTAAATAAGGGTTTATATAGTATGATTATAAATATCATTCTTAAATTTTTATTTGAAATAAAAATTATTTTATTCCTATTTGCGTATTATCACGGGTTCTGCCCTGGTTCGGTTAGCCTCACACGTGTTATATTTATGTGTGTGTACTGTTCACCTCTTAAAATGTTATGTCAGTAATTTTGACCCCATCTTTACCATGTTAAACATGAAAACTTCCATGTAAATAAATGTAACTAAAAATTAGTGTAAACATTTCAGAGCTCTCAAAACTTTAAATTTTTTTCTCCAACAAATACTTTTTTTTTTATTATAAGGGCATGGAAGTGCTCAGTGTACAGTAAACTGCCTATATGTGAAAACATGTACGCAAAATGGTGACAAAGATGTGACAAGTCGGAATCATCAACATTATTATTATTTGTTTTTGTGGTTGAGACGCAGACGAACAACCATATCATAGCAAATAATTCACAATAATAGAGTGTCAACCTAAGTAACTTTCTGCTGATTTTTTAATGTTATATGCACCCGGAGATGTAAGAAAATACTTAAAACCATTATTTAATTCCATATGTAACAAGGATATTTCTCTGTCAACTATGACTATACCATAATATGCAAAAATGCAGACAGAACTACCTTCAAAATTCTAGAATAAAATCAGGCATCTTTATCAGAAAACAATCTGAGGAGGAAACATAGTTACTAGGCCTACTGTGTAACTTGAACCATCCTCCCTCGTGTTATCGAACGGTGTATGAGATTTAGATGTCCTTGTACAAAACTTCCCTGTAAATATGAGAACAATAGCCGGAAATTGTATTATTTTTAGAAAGTTAGGGTTGAACAGTACCAATTCCTCTAACGTATCAATATATTCTGTAATCTGGTGGTAATTACAACCACCACGTCTTTGCGATTGTATGTATACAGTATAAACACTGAGTAGCAGTACAAAACAATTTCCTATGTTACATTTATGTGAACGTTTCCGATGTAGCAAAAAAATCTATAACTGAGATGATACACATGCTAGAACAAATTTTACTAACAAGTGATGTCCATCATTCAACATCATTGCAGAAGTAGTTAATAGCCTACTGTGATTACATAAAAAATAATGTCACAGAAAAAAAATATATGATAACATCTATATTTGTAATTAGAAAAACAAGAGAGTTGGTGATGACGAATCGTTAATTTTACTCGTTAGTGTAAACATTTATTTATAAGTACTGGAAAATAATGTTTATTTCGTAGGGAAAAACATTTTTGGCAGGCCCATTAATTATTATTAATTGTACATAATTTTGCAACAATTTGTTTCAATGCCTTACGTGCACATCTGCGGCTCTGCTCTGTAGTTATTGGCAGGATGTATCAGTGCATAGGCGTCAGTAATTTGACTGCCAATCAGAACGAAGCTACTGCGACTATACACCTCTGTGATTTCCGGGTAGAACCCCGAGACGCTAAGAGTTAAAAACATCCAATCAATGAGAATGAAACAACTGCAGGTGTGCACGCAATACATTGAAACAACTACTGCAAAATTATTTTCACAAAAATTCACTGGCTCTATTCGTAATACTAACGTGTATGCAACTCCTCCCGCTCCCCAAATACACCTCCCCAGTATTGATACTAATCTCGGCTACGCCATTGTAAACACTGATGGGTCACAAAAACAATTGCTGTACTGTAGTTATTACTGCTAATATTTACACTGCCGATATCTTTCACTTGTGAAGAGAGAAAAGGAAGTATTCAAGTTGGGAAATCAAAGTCTGGGTGAGGTCGTCAGTCAGGAGACGTGATAGCTGTCAGAAAGAATATCTTGGGGCGAGGGACGATGGCCGACGGTCAGCCGGGAGTGGTCGCGAAACGAGCGGCTAGGGACAGTGCCTGGAATTACACCCCCTCCCCGCCACCCCTAACACACACCACCTCACCCTCGATCACCCATCACCACATCCCCTCACTCCTCTCGGCACGATTGGCTCGGTCGAGAAACACTTTGCGCGCTCATGCTAACTGAAAATAAAAATCGGCCTGCACACCGACTGCGTAAAGCTTTCAGCTGGAGCTACGACCACAGTTGACCCCCCTCCCCCCTCCATAAAATTCTCCTTGACCATTACACACCCTTAAGGCTCGGCATCAGTCGCCATATTGAAATATTTTATTTTTCGCTCTTATTAAATTATGAGAAGAAATACGTGAAATTTGTTATTACAATATCAGTTCTATTTACCTTACACTACAATAAAAGCATCGCAGTTGAACTTTTAACGTATATTTAGTCGCAGTCAGTCGAACAATTTTTTATGTCCTTAATTTATTTGACTGAGTGCAGTTTAAATATACGTCAAAAGTTCATCTGCGATGCTTTTATTGTTGCGCAAGGTAAATAGATTTGATATTATAATACCGAATTTCACATTTATCTTCTCAGAACTTCATAAGAGCGAAAAATAAAATAATTCAATATGGCGACTGATGCCGAGCCTTAAGTGATAGGATTACATTAAATAACGATGGAAAAGTTTTTATAAAATAAGGGGACAAACAATTTAGAAAATTTTCAAAATAACAATCTTATATACGTACCTTGTTTTAGTTCATATATTCCAGAGTGCATATAAATGGCAAAATCACAAAATAACTCCGCCATAAATTGTAAACCAGATAAAAAATACACACACAAAGAAAACTAGTCAAGATTAGCTGTAGTCAGAACAAACATATAAATAATATAAAATCACATGATAAATCCGACAAAGAATTACGCACGATAAACCCCAAATATATTCCTACAAATAAAACTAGGACGCAAAATAATCTAAATAACCAGAATAAAAGAAAAAAAACCTTACTATGACACAATTAGGATGGTACAGGCAATTGCTGAGACGAAAACTATATTCCACAAAATACTGGATGGCAGCAACGAGGACGTTACATATTAACACAAAGGGTTTTTATTTACGAGCTTGTCGAGACGTTTCCGTAATTTCAACGCGAATAGTCTACGTACACTGCAGTGTCTTGGTTGATTGGATAATAATTTTTTGGCACAACACACAGTTCTCTATAGAACAATGACAAGCGTCAAATATTACAAATAACAGTGGTATAGGGCAACAGTTTCACATACAGACTTCATCCAGAATCATAAACCAAGCTTCCGATATGCGAAACGATTGTTGAATCCCAGTAAACAGTAAAATTTTCCCGCTATAATTCCCCATCCTTACTAATTATCAATGCATGCTATGCAGCTAATGTTTTACATCATATTTATCTTTTATTAATATACAGCAGTTCGTCCTTAATGAACGCTGATTACCATAAGTCCAATTTGATGTACTTCCTCTATAGTTAGTTAATAATAACGTAGTGAGAGAGTCATTTTAAGGGCGTACCAGAAGGGGAAAAAAATTAGGAAATTAGGAAACAGTGTTAGTTTTGTTGACTTTGCTCGGGAGTACATACTCCTCTTACAAAAAAAAATTAGCTCAGCCAGTTTTCTCAGAATGACGTTTCAAAGTAAAAATTAGCATTATTTTAGTACATACACCCCGGAAAGACAACCAATATAATGAAACTAAATAATTCACAGTAAAAGTAAGTGCCACGGGCTAGGGCTTTACATATATAAAAACCCAATACAAAATATTTTTGTACTTAATTTTTTTTTCCAAACTTCAGAAATTAAAAAAAAATACAAAACATTGTTTGAATGGGTTTTTATATACGTAAAGTCCTAGCCAGTGACGTGTACTTTGATTTTAAATTTTTCCATTTTATTATTTTGATTGGTTTTCGGGAGGTGTATGAACTAAAAACATGCAAATATTTATGGAATGCCACTATGGGAAAACTGGCCGAGCTAATTTTAAGATGAGTATGTACTCACAAGAAACGTCTACAAAACTAACATTGTTTTATACAAATATTAAATGATGATTTTTTTCCCTCTAGAACGCCCTTAACTATACTGTTAATTACTTCGGTTCGTGTAGTAAATTTTCATGGATTCCTCACAATATCTTTAAACTTAAATAAATCTATAGTAGCGGAGAGTAAGTATTTTCAAATTTATTTTACAAAAAGTATTTTATTGAAAATTTGAGACTTATAAATAGCTTACTATAACCTATTCGATGAGCATTTTATGATATAGCGCAGATCAACAGAAGAATACATTTAAAATGCCTCAGTGACTTACTTATTTATAAAGCTAAGTGCTGAAGAACTGTAGATAAATTAACGTAGAAATTTATTTCTAAAATGCAATTTATGGGGTATTAATTAGTAAATGTCTTTCATTATATACTTCCTGTAAAAAAATATTGCCATAACTTTATGTTGTTTTAAAAAACTTTCAAGCTACGATACTATTTTAAACGTGAGAACGTAATTATATTAACATAATCAAGTTTATTTTCGTTGAGATCAGCGAAAGTGTCAAATTGGGCTGCTGTGACAGGCTAGAATATCTTCCGAATACCTACGAGTAAAATGTATAATTAAATCCCCTAATGTGGTTATGCATTATAAATTTCTCCCGTTAATAACTCGATAAAATTGCTAAATCTCAGTCTAACAAAAATACGTACTTTATACATGAAAGTTTTATGAAATCTAATTTAACCTGTAATTACCATTATATAAGTGGTCGTTGATAATAGAGATAAAAGGTTTGGCGAATATAAAAATACTTATATATGTAAATAAACTCAGTTCGTACTACGATGACCTGGCTGTTGTACAATCCGTCCGTGCGAAATTTAACCTTCATCGACAAATGTAATCAAATCATTATTTTATTCATTCGTTATAACATACATCCAACAGATTTCTGAACATTTTAAAAGATTTTGCGGCGTGACTAATTTTTTTTTGCCACACAGAATATATTTTACATCAAACACACAAAAAAGTTCTTATATGCATCTTATTTCCTACAACTGATGTGTTCTACCTGACTGAAAGATGACACTAACTACTTCACACCATCTTCGAATCAAGTTTTAGAAAGGTGCAGTATAAGGTTTCACGCATCACAGCTAACGCTCTGTAAATAAAAAGGAACGTAAAAATTATTTAAATTAGCTAGGAAGCAGTTTCCGCCCCCCCCCTTTTTTTTACCCACGAATGACTAGGCCGAGCGAAGGTTTTATGATTATTCACCAAATATCCTAGAAATATACGTATATGTGTGTGTTTGTGTGTTTTGGGAGGGGGGGTGAAGAGAGAAAAGAGAGAGACGTGTATTAGCTGTTGTTGACAATTCGACTGCACTGAGTAAATGAGAAAATAAACGATTACCATGAACTTCGTCATTAGTTACGAGTACGACAAACTAAAAAATCTGTTATAAGTAAAAAAGTGAATGAAGCAGTAAGTTGTGTTGATGTTAATGATAATCTTGAATATTTTAAGTTTACTGAAATTGTGAGAAATACAGTGATTGTACTACATCCTGTCTCAGGACTTTCTTTTATCTTCAAATGAATTATAAGCTTTTTAATTGGAACACCTAAAGAAACTAATTATCAAATTAGAATGGCCAAGAAAGATAAGAAATTTAGTTTTATTTACGTAAAGAAATTATTTTCATGTGCACGCGTCGTTTTCATACTTGCTACTCGTGAACAGATTACCAAAAACGTTGTGTTGCACGCATTGTTTAATTTGTCGATAGAATCAACAAGAAAACAATGTTATTTAAATTATCAGCAATGCGTCCAGACTTTGTTGTGCGATTTAAATTATGTTAAAGTTTTAGAACTGCATTTTGAATTTCAACCGTGTCTGCTACAGAAACTTATGCTGTACAACATAATATTTAGAATACACGAAAAGACACGAATTTTATCAATTTATCATTATGTTGCATCCATTAATTTCAGAACATTATCGTGACAGTTCATTTAGTTCAACAGCAGTTACGTAAAACTGTTTTATTAAGTTTTTTGCGAGAAAAGGAAACATAGGCAAATTTGAACACATAACTTGCATAGACTGTAGTTGCTGTTTTTATGCGCAAACCTCGGTCGGATAGCATACAAGTTGAATATAATTTCTAATTGATAACTGCTGCTGGTTCAAACAGAATAAATAGGTCGAAAGTGATATTAAAGGGTACATTCAATAGTGAATTACAAAGCAAGTTCCTACTATCAACACAACCTGTCACTGTCGTGGTGTATTATTTTAGAGAAGTAAAAGTGTATTTAACCTTTATTTAGCAGTAAATAT
>PNEQ01063857.1:0-10400 GCA_003012365.1 Medauroidea extradentata | reverse complement strand
TGTGCACGTAAGACACTGAAACAAACTGGGGCCAAATTATTTTCGCGAAAACTTCATGGCCCTATATATAGGCTACGTCGGCATTTCACGATGGACGAAAGCAGTTTCCACGCTGCATTACTCGAAGGCATAACGTTTTTGAAAAGTGCAGTGTAAATTTTGGAATTAAGTATAGCATTTTATTGCACGCAATATTAGTGAGAACACGTTCTGCATAAAAAAAATTATTATAAACGTCCACATATCGACATTAAAAGTTTAATGTGCCCTTAAAAATTAGACATTATTCATAGCTGTAAACTTCTACTAATATTTAACAATTACTGAGATCGCTGTCTAAAGATACTGTTTTATGATGTGATCGTCATTGAATACATTTCGCAGCAACATTAATGGCATGTTTAGGCATCAGTTAGATTAGCGTTGATTATTATTAATTTTTTTAAGAAAATGTTGAAAATCATATTTAATTATGGTATTGCTGAACAACTAAACATGTTTCCTCCTCCGTTCAGTAAATCAAAACAGGCTAACGTATAAACACATAAAAATATACGTAGTACCAAAAGAAATTACCTACAGCAAAGTTAAATTAATACCAGAATGAAGCAAACAGCTGAACTCACATGCGAAAAATAACAAATAAATATGAAAATAGTCATATTCAAATAAAAGACCATTTATACTCAGGACGCAATAATGGTCTGCTGTCAGAAACATAATCAGTTGATATGGGTCCGTATGGAATAATTCGAAGCAAAAGTGGCATCAAAAATTTTTTGTCGGCGTACACGTAGTTCCAAAAGGCTTAACTGCTTTCCGTCCCTGCGACAATCTCCAGCGAGCATTTCGACGGAACCGATTTTCCCAAGAGCGAAATTCAAAGGGAATTGAACACCAGCTTGGAAATAGGATCGCGCGACCGTGAGAGTTCAGTGCTTTGTTTTAAAACTATTCACTTTATATATGTGCTCACATATTGGGCCCATAGCCATGAAGGAAGAAGCTCTCTACGCCAGCGGGTTTTTTCCGCAGAGAACATTTTCACTCAATTTCCCCGCCCACGTTCGGCGCCCCTCGCAGAGTGCGAATAAAAAACGGGGGATAGATTTTGTCTTCAGGATTGAATTGTGAAGCCATTTCCGGAAATAGGGCCGTAGTTTTGTGTGCGCGGGCCGGGAGGTCGTAGCAAGCTGTAGCCGATAACTCTGCGAAACTCGTGTAAGCAATTCAATAAACGCGTGTTTCGTCTGGAAGATTGTCTTGTGTCGTGGTAAGAGAGCAGGACAAGATGGTGACACCCTCGGAAACGCGTCATGGCAATGGTGAAAGATTCGCGATTCGAGGTCGTGCGACTGAGCGTTTCCGAGCCAATTCTTTGCTAGGTTCGCTGTCAAATTGACCACCTTTCAGCATATTGAATCAGTTAAATGTTTGCAATAACTTTCATTAAATTTTATGTTTGTACATAAGGCTACGGTAGAATGTATTACATGAGTTTTTTGGATTAATAAATCCATATTTTAGATAATACCCTTTTGTCATTCTCGGAACCCAGGTTGATAAAATGATTCCATTAATGTTACAATTAAACTGGCGAACAAGTAAAAAAATTAATCAGAAACCAAAGTTCACGAAAAATTAAATTATCCCGAGATACTACGGAATTTTGTGCTTCGAAGTTATAAGTTTAAAATTCTTGAAATGCGAATCTAATTTTTTTATAGTCTATCCTGCTGTAAAGAAGGGGCGAGCACCGATCATCAGGACCCAAATATGAAGAGTAAAAGTCGTATTTTACAAAATGTATTTACATTGTGTCGGGAAACAAATTTAGTTACTCTTATCTTGGTACAATCAGCAAACGTTACATAAGAAATGTGCGACTATTTAACGTCAAAGACATTGGCTCTGTGTACCATTATTCGCGCAGGCGGGTAATGTACGCAGGTAACTACTGACAAGAAATTTCAAAATAAAACCTTAAATGTATGTGCTCAACCCAAAATGTAATGTTAAAATTGAACACGACTTACTTTAAGTATGGCACTACAATGTTTTGTCAGCAGTAGGCAAACATTACAAAAAATATTGAGTCACTGAAAATCTTCATTATTATTGAAACCATAAAATGAGCATAAAAAGTATAAGTAAGACATTATTGAATTTATTTAGGCACAAAGTTGTCACTGTATGTTAAACACAATATCATGATAATGAGAATCCTTAAACAATTACGATTACTAATATTCATGTCTTCTGTAGGCCTTATTATCAAAGGCTCCGTTAATCACTGAGAATGTTTTCCCTGATAAAATTATCTGCCGCAGTCAATTTTCTTATCTCACATACTTCACGACTATTCCTAAAATTAAACAAAATTGTACTACATGATTGTAATTACGCTCTTTTTTTTATTCAGTTAGGTCTAATACAATTATCAGACTTGAAAGTAAGCTCACTATCTGCTGCACTCCATTCCAATTTGACCCATCCAGAACACAGCACAACGGTACCACAATTCCTTGTTACGGCCGAACTCTCCACATAACATACCGAATTCGTATGAGTTGTTCATCTGGGGGACGGTATTCCTACATTGAACGACGTCATCATCATAACTCTCATCTTCGCATAGGCACAATACTGAGTCGTTAGCATCACCTTCACTTGAAGAGCTGTCAACAGTGGCGAGAAATTTACTCTTGAAGGACCTACGCCTAATCTTATTTCCTGTCTCCTTTATTTTCAAGTATTTTTGTCTAGACTATCAGACTTTGCCCCTTATTTTTCACATTTTTACAGCATTTTATAACACAATTTTCCTTCGTCTCGATGTCAGTATTTTGGAGTGTTGTTTAGGTCTACATTTTTCAGCGTTTTGAGACTCTGCAATCGTCTTGTAAAAGGAATGGATGATCTTTTCAATAATGAAACTTGTTCTCCACCATGACCAGCTGTATAGTATTCAATACTGTGCACATATCCGTCGCTGAGATCATATTCACCATCTTCCAGGGATTTTAAGATACACATTATTAAACAGAAGAGGAACTTCCAGCATATCAATTTTTATATAGGTTGTTTCTCACGAACATACCGCATTCTGTGTTGTGTGCTCACTTAAGGGGCCCAAAAGGGGAACTGTCCAGTGATTGTAATTTGTGTGATACATGAGGTGGGAAGGATATTACAAAATGCCAATTCCTTTACAGAAGGTATAACGGGAGAGAGATATGTGCTACGGAGTAGTTATCCATAACCCGAAGTATGGGGTCATGAATTGAAGCCTGGCGGTTTGTGATGAAGTGTTTGTGTCAAGTTAGTAACAAAAATTCTGTTATCCACCCAGTTAGAACACCGATAACTACTACCAGGTGGATCTCCGCCAACTCAGAGTCAGAAACATTCGTATTCATGCAAATACAGACAATCGTGGAACAAAACTTCCACTGGCACCCATACAGCAGCATACTGTTATATTCCGCCCTCTTTCGTAGCTTGTAGTAGTCCCAATTTGTTCTTTACCTCTAAGCCTAATATTTGGTGGAAGTCTCTATACTGGGGAAAAACCACCATCAACGTATAAAATTTACGACTTGGTCCAAACCAATACTTCTCAAAAACATTCTCCTAATTTTTATAGAAGCGAGTCACCTCAGCTTCATTAAAAGCTAAGAGTCGGTTTACCAACGTTGGTTTTTGCTTTCGATTACTTAGACCCCTATTTCTTCTCAGAAACTCACCTACCAAGTTCTTTGCTGCAAGTTTATTCACATAACTATATGCTGTGCTGAATTTCTTTCTTTCTGCAATGTGTCGTAGCTTGGTTAAGTGTTTCTCCATGTTACATTTCAGAAAGTAACAACAAATGCTCCGACAGCTCTCTTTCCTGGTCTTCAGCAAACACTGGATTTCTTTCTATTTTCGGTCCACCTGTCAAACCCAGTTTCACAAAGTTTTCTTGGAGTAGTTTCTTGGTTATCAATTGTCGTTCCACTTCTCTAAATTTCCTTCCATTTCAATTTCTTTTAAGGCTGCTTCAAGCTGTCCCTTACTCCAGAAGGCATTGGAAGTTCTCCGCTTCCAGGTACGTGGCATCTGCTAAAAAAATAATTGTTACCGAGTTGTTAAAAAATAATTGTTACTAAAACCCAATGCGGTAAATGAGGTGGGCATCAGGCAGCACCAAAATGCAAGGACAGGGAAATGTGTGATTCCTCCCACTCTCAAAAAAAAAAAACACCGCCAATCAACGTTATTGTCGTCCACGATTCCCACTACAGATAATTCGGGATTGCCTCGCCGGTATTCGATCCCAGATCGCCTTGGTGAGAGGCAAGCTCTCTAGCCCGTTGACCACCGCGGCTTCTATTGTAACTATAAAAACTTGAAAACAAACTGATTGGCGCAATGGTACGCAGTAAATAGGTAATGGTACACACGTGTGTACTATTACCTCATGAGACAGCATTTTCGTTTTCTCAACCCTACACACAAAAAAACGTAATGCTAACCGACGACATATGGTTGGAAAATCAGTGAACAATATAATGTGAACATATTACTATAATCGTAGTACTAGAAACAGTAAATTACTTACGATAAACAAACTCGACCCAGTTTCAAACTCCTGCGGAAAATTTTCCGACAATACAGACAATGTATTAAAAAAACGACAAAACTAGCTATCTGCGAATTTTCTGCAGGACGATTTTACAATGTTGTCTAGAGAGGTATACGTGGTGACATTCAACTCCTAACCAATACAATCAAGTGAAATAAAAGGAAAAGTCGTACAGAAATAATTTACATATCCCTACGAGGTGATTCCAGGAGAGATGCTTCACCAGGAGCGACGCACCAGTCACCGTAGTTTCCAAAATAATCACTAGATCGCTCCATTGTCGGTTGCATCGCATCAATAGAAGCCAAGAAGAACCATAGCGATTGTTTTGTCATTTTACCCGTATTTTCAAGTATGTTAAAGATAATATAGCCTACGTAGAATCATTTTTAGAGGGTTTAAATAAATGCGTGGGATTTTATTCATGTATTCTTCATTCATATGTAACTAGATCTTTTTACTCTTAGGGCGATGTAGGCCATTTTTGTAGGTGTCCTGTTCTGAACTGCCACTTGGGCATCTACACTTATTAACGAACAAATGCCTCAAATACAGTCGAGAGAAATGCTCATCTTCTAACTGGAAGAGATGTCCCATAGAAGATTCTCAAAATTGAGGCGTATTTTGTTTTTTTCTGTAAATAAATAAAAATATTCACAGTAGTGTAATTATGACGGAATTTGCTTTAGCTATTTTTAATGGGACAAAGAGGATGAGGGTTTCGCCTACTTCGGATCCACTTGGGAGTCCCTGTCAGTGTTCGGGAGTGTTCCGGAGCGACAGGATAGTTCAGCATATGGCTGTCCGTGCATTTTCGAGAGCAAGTACATTTAATATTACTACAGTTACCGTCATTCTTAGTTTCAAATCAAGTTAATTCTCTACCAGGGGAAGCAGCAAGACAGTTCAAATAATATCTGCCTAAGAAATTCTGTTTTGAAAAGTATTATATATTTGTATAATATACAGTTTCTGAATTTCAGGACCCAAAATATTTCCATCTCTTTTAATTGATTCATCCATTACCCCCAAACACTTTTCAGCACGTGTTTTTCACACTCTTGGTTTTTTGTAACTGGTCACTCTTCAATACGATTAACGTATCGTCCACACTCAGAAGGCTTATGCCCTCACAATGTAAGGCAAAATAATACATTTTAAAATATTTAACTTAGGTCATCGTTAATAACATGGTTGGTTTTATTACTTTAATGGTTCTACCCGATATTATCGCCTTCGAGCTTGAGGTGTTTTCTGATTCTTATTGGTTCGTCGTGTATTACCAAATACATTTTCATGCAGTTGTTTTCGTATTTCCACTACACTCTTGACAAAAAATAATAATATTCCGTAATGACGTCGTTACACGAACAACTTCACAATGCCCGAAGACATTTGTAATGTTTGTGGCAGTAGATAAATTAAGAAATTGGTAAGACATGAAGCAAAATATTATTTTTGAAATAATATACTATGGAAAGAAGTATGTGTGTAACAATGGTTTTATATAGAGCCTATGTTTATATATTTATTGATTTACATAACATTTTAGAATGTTTTGTGCTTGTGCGTGTGTAATTCTTTCAAAACAGTAATTTAAGTTGAATTAGTGCAACTTCGTAAGAATGTAAGATACGTCAATTTGACGAATATACGGTTGACCTTTCGAAAATAACTTATTTATAAGTTTACTTCACACTTGTTAACAGCTAACACATTTGCATTTATTTTGTTTCATATTTATGGAGACTCGACTAAGTAGTTTTGGAGGTATACACTTATCATCTTTCAACATTTTGTTTTGTTAGCCAACTAGAAATAAGATACTTTTGCAACAGTTAAAAATTTGAAAATACACAAATAATATGGCCGTAAATTACAAAACTTTGATGTACTCATTAAGTATTATATGAATATCGAGTTTATAAAAATCCTGTAATGAGATGAAAAGCTTGTAGAAAGACACCCAGATACATAGACAAGAATGTAATATAAGGCTGTCTACTTCGCTAAATAAGAACATATTGTCAATGTTGCTGACATTCATGTTTTGATAATTTAATAACAACGTTTCTAACAAACAAATTTTTAAGCATAACTATCAATAAAATCTTAGGTGTACGTAACAAAGAATGTTACGAAAAAATATTCATCTCCTTTAAAACGATTAATTTGATATGGCATAGCTTTCTAAGGAATCAACTTACTTACACAATGATTTAACCCAACAGTGAAAAAAAAAATGTTTTTCTTGTCCGAATACCACCCACGCCGAAAAACGTATTTTCTGTTCGGCCTTATTTTGTTATTGATGTAAAGTCGTGGGCCATGGTATCGACAGGAAGAGACCCTTTATCACCGAGGGGAAAAACCACGCCATTGGTTAGGTCGAGGGGAATGTAATGCATCAGCGAGTGAAGGCTTATATCGCTGCAATATTCTCCATGCAGCAGCCCCCATATAGACGTTCATGCCACGTATAGCAGAAACATAAATCTGGGATTTAAAACATCTCAATAACTCGTGGCGACACCAATCCCCCTCTTGTCTTCGGAGAACATAATACGAAAAATATACACGATTCGAGAGCGTCCCCCTTTCTCACTTCGGCGGCCATCCGAAAAGAACTCGCCATCAAGGGAAATAAACATTGCGAACATGAAAAATGCGATGCGAACAAAAGAAGCTGGAGGTGTTATATATTCCAGCGTCCACAATCCCCTCGGGCGCAAGTGTCCTTTCGTGGACATAAGTTTCGAGATACTCCAATAAACTACGGACGACCATTCTTCGAGGGATGCGCACGATGAAATCGGGGAGCAGGCGAACATAACATAAAATGCAAAAGGAACATTCAACGACTCAACATAAAAACGTGCACCATCTCGCGAAATAGTCCTTTCCGAACCCTTCAATTTGTGCTTATCACCCTCCTCACCCTCCGTCCAGAAATGCGCACCATTGCAAATACGAATAGAACGTGATGCAATATCGATATTTATTGATTCATATGGAATACTTACAAACTAAAGTTTTCAGGGATTTAACATGAAGGCAAGAGTCAAGAAACGTGATGAAACATCTTATTCGTCCTTAGTGAGTGAGTAATTTTGGTCAGCGCTCAACATCGAGGTCTTTAGCGATGGAGCAGTACCGAAATGAAGGGGCGGGGGAAACGGGAGATTCCCGTGAAAACCCGCCGACTAGCGACATCGTCCGGCACGATTCCCACATGCAAAAATCCTGGGACCGACCCCGCCGATAATCGAGCCCGGATCGCCTTGGTGCGAGGCGAATGGTCTGACCATTCGGCTACAGCGGCCCCTTTAATCGTCTTTACTTCGGGACAGTAAACATGCGTAAAAGAACGCTTGGAACAAAATCAACATACAAAGTAACAAAATGTATTAATTAATGTTTTGGTGGGGTCATCTGAAAATCTCTGCGTGCGAGGTTTACGAATGTTAAATTATTTTCAAATGAAAACGCAAATATTTTTTAAATCAGTTATTATAGAGGCCTAGATATTGTCATATTAAAAATTATAAAAATGACAGTATTCCATTTTGTAGATTTTGTGGTTTCAAGCACATATGTTTCTAAAAACATTTTTTTTTTATTTTTCACTCGAAAGTAAAACGTACTACCGCATAGTACTATATAAATAAACGCCCGCTCATAAAATATCTAATCGGCAAACAAATCTCTTCGAATTTTGATGAGTATAGTTAAAATTTTATTGATGATTGAGTATTCCAGTTGTCCGCTCGATATCGTACCTTTACATACCCCTTAATGCTTCGTTGATAACATTGTTCGAATACTATTGCAATTACTGTATGTGAATTCACTCGCTCAAATAATTTACCCATTTTCCTCGGCGGTACGGTTAAAAATTTTATCAGAGCAGTCAAGCTGTAACCATTAATAATGCTTTTGAAACGATTATCTACGTCACGTCATGCGAAACATTGTATTAAATTTTTTGAAGTGGAACTTCTTGAGAAAGTTAGTTAAGTTCAATGTGGTTTTGGTGATTCATTGCGTGGAAATAGAAATTTAAACTGCGTTAATTACTCTATTGTTTGTCTCAAGAAATCTTCTCAGCTTGTAATTATTATGTACAGTTTGTTTTCGCATGAGAAAAAAATATTTGCGTCCTATAGTTTACGCGTTTAATTCATTACAGAAATGCTTAAAGAAAGATACTTTTCTCAAAATCAGGGAGAGTAATAAAATATAAAAATATGCAATTATGTAAGCGAGCTAGTTATCATTGTTTGTATGTCTCAGAAATTGTGAAACATTTATTTTGAAACGTCAGTTTACAAAACCAATGCGGTGTAAAACGTGTCAGGGAGCCTAAATTATTTAAATTAATGTCTTAAATTGAATAGTAAGTTAGTCCTATGTGGAGCAAAAACCAAATAAATAAACTTCCGACCCTTCAACCAGGGGCAGTCTTGCTTGTCTGGGACAAAGAACCATAGGTTCAATAAGGGTGACACTGAAGCGCGTAACTAATAGAACACTGCTCTTAAGGTCATTTTACCCTGTGTTTCTACAGTTTACGTTATAATTAATTTTTATGCCTAAACAAGAGCAGACAATAAGAACATGTTTAGTAAGTAGTCTTGCTTGAAAAAGTTTTCTCCATGTTGATTAATATTTTTAAGATAGTTAATACTACCGTTTTTTGTCACTTATGTAATTAATATATTTTTATTAACTGACTTATTTGCTGTAACCGAATAATTTCTTGTCTTGAAAACAAAATTAACACGCAAAAACCATTTTAAACAAACCTTCCAAACAGATTTGTGATATTTGCTCTCGTTTTAGCTTAAAAAAACTATCACAAAAAATGTAGAAACAGGAAAGCATGGCTATTAATGGTATTCACGTGGCAAAATGCATAATTTTATATTTGTACGGCATAGCTTTAGTTTCATAGATTTTACCTGTGACTATATTTCCTTCTTAAAATTTTCTAGCTCTCATAGTCTTTCTTCCTATAGCGGCATGTCAAAGTCATAATTTGCATGTTACAGGAACACATAAATTATAAAAACTAACCATCTTACTCGAATGAAGTAATTTAAACGGGATTAATATATATTGGGCCATATGCTAAAATATTTAAATACACAGTAAAGTTTCTTTGTATTTAAAAAAAAATTCTGAAAAAATTATTCATGGCAAATTAAAAAAAAACAAAAGGGTTTTGTAGAGAGTCTTTGAATCATTTAGTATACGGCCAATAATATCTAACTTCAGTGTAAATTACTTCTTTCAAGTAAATAAGTTGATTTTTTTTAATTTGTATGTTCCCGTAGCATGCGAATTTTGACTTTGACATGCCGCTATTGGAAGACTATGAGAATATTTTAACAAGTGGAAATTTTAGTCGCAATATGTTGTACGAATGTAAAATTATTTATTTTTGTCACGTGAACACCCTTATCGTGCAATGCAAGACGATGAAATAGTGCCCAATGTCGGCGGGGCAAGAACATTTTTAATAAACACCCGGTATTTTGCATGCATTTTTTTAAATTTTTAACTAAAGTAATGTTATTTATTTATTTATTTATTTATTTATGTTTTATTTAAGCTGGCAAGCTTAGGGCCATGAGGCCCTCTCTTACAACTAACCAGCATTACAATTCACTTGCAAGTATCCCTAATCTCAGCAAAAGTTACAATATAGTTACAGTTTAACATTAAATTAATTAAATGACATAGTTATGGATTATTACAAACTATTAAATAT